>QXTE01000134.1:4676689-4699024 GCA_003942145.1 Platysternon megacephalum
AATCCTCCAACCTATCAAGCACTTTAAGAAGTCTTTCTTCATGCTCCTCCAAGGTTCTTTCAAACACAATCAGGTCATCCAAATAAACTAACACTTGCAGTAAATTTATGTCTCCCACAACTTTCTCCATAAGACGTTGAAATGTGGCAGGTGCTCCATAAATCCCTTGGGGCATGCGTTCGAACTGATAAAACCCTAATGGGCAGATGAAGGCTGTCTTCTCCTTATCTTCTTCTCCCAGAGGGATCTGGTAGTATCCACTCCGAAGATCCAACACAGAGAACCACTGGCTTCCCAGCAAACAGTCTAAGGCATCTTGGACTCGGGGCATTGTGTACTGGTTAACCACAGTACGGCAGTTTAGGGTGCGGTAGTCAATACACATCCGGATTTTTCCATTCTTTTTGCGGACCACCACAATGGGTGAGGCGTATGGGCTGCGGGACTCTGTAATGATGCCATTCGCAGCCAGCTCCTGAAGATGTTGTCGCACATCTTCCATTTCAGAGAGAGCAATCCTCCTAGATCTCTCCCTGAAAGGTCGAGAGTTATGTAGTCTGATGTTGTGCTCTACTTCTGTTGCACATCCCACATTCCACTCATGCAATGAGAACACCTTGGATTTTTCACAAAGTTTCTTCCTCAGGCGATCTTTCCACTTCTCGGACAATGGTGAATCTCCAAAGTCAAACTTTGCTGGGTCTATTGTCGGAACTTGAGTCTCACACTGGGGTTTTACAATTGATTCCGGCTCAAAGAGGTCTGCTATCTTTTGTCCTTGCTTCACAACAACATCTCGACTTGTTTCATTAGCAATCAGTATAGTCACCTTTTCCTGGGCTTCAGCAGGTAGGGTTATGACTTCACTGGGGACCAGCACTCCTTCCGGGAGCTCTCCTTCAACCGGCTGCTTTACCATGGCTAATGCCCCTTTACTGCCTTTCAGCCTGGTACTCATGACAAGCACTTCTTGCTCCATCCTTGCAGGCACTACTAAGGGGGTTGTGCCCATGTACTTTAGTGCCCCAATCGGTAGCTCAGATGTCTCCTTTTTAGCACTTTCAATCTTCCTATAAGCTTCGGCACAAAGCGTATGGATCATCAGGGTATTCAGGTACTGGTCCCCAGCCCGTCGTCTGCAGTAATCCGCGAGCACCTTGAAGAGACTGGAGTTGGTCCCTATTAGCACAGACACATCAGAGGTCCCTTTAGGGTCCGGGCATATTAAGGCAGCTGTGTCTACTTCTTCTCTTACCCCAGCAACCTCCTCTGGGAATTCCAGGTGCACTATGACATACCCTTGGTAGGGGTATTCATCCATGCTGAGGCCACACAGACCAAGGCCAGTCAGTGGCTGTATAGGCAGGTGCCTAAGCATCTGTTGGTAGAATGACTGGAATATAATAGTCACTTGAGATCCAGTGTCAAGCACGGCTTTACACTCCGCTCCTTCAATTCTTACCGTGACCTCTGCTCGAGGCCCTATCAGTCCTGCGGGGATCCCAGCTGGACAACCTTTTCTGGGGGAATCTTCAAATCCTGCAGGCCTGGGTGGTCCCTGTCCCCAGACCCTCTGACAGTTACCAGATCTCTCCCAACTGATCCTCAGCTTTCCATACACTAAGGAGGGGTTTTCTTCATTATGGCACTTGGCAGCGCTGTGCCCATCCTGACCACATCGGTGGCAGAAGAATTCTCCTTTCCACCTTCGCCTGGGTGGGACAGTGGCTCTAAATGCTGACTTCTCCATCGCCACAGTCTGAAGCTCCTTATTCCTGGAAATCTTAGCTCGGTCAATGGTGCTTTGCAGCTCCGCTATCCGTTCTGTCAGGACCTGTATTTGCTGGGCAAGTTCCTCTGTGGTGCTCACCATCAGTACACTGGCCGTTTGCAGTGGTGTTGTGCTGGCTGGCTCCAATGTTTGGGCTTCCCAAAACTCGCTGGCCGCCTGCCTTTCTTCCTCTTCTCTGACCTCCTTTATCAGCTGGGAGTAACTTGGGGGATGTTCTTGTCGTTCTCTTAGCCGGAGATGAAGTAGAATCGGGTTCTGATACTGAGTTCCTCTTACAATCTGAGCCAGTCTGGTCTGATCCATCTGCTCAGCAGTCACTGCTCCCCTCATGACAGCTCTCTGAAGCAGTCTCTCCAGCCTCTGTATATAGGCTGAAATCTTCTCGCCCCTTTGCTGTCGGGAATTAAGGAACTTACAGTAACTGTCTTCAGGACCCTCTATGCTCCCAAAGGTATGATCAAGGGCCTCTAGGCAGTCCTTCACACTGACCCCAGGGTTAATGAGCTTCAGGGTGCGAATCACATCTAATGCTGGGCCACTAAGGCTCTCTATTAGACATCTTCGCTTTTCTGCATCGGGTACGGCCCACTCCTGCAGCATTTCAGTGGTATGCTCCAACCAGGGTTCAAACTCCTCTTCCCCAGCAAATAACCTTAACTTACGACAAGAGTTTGACGTAGCATGGGACAGCACAACCTTTTCCAATATTTGCCCCAGTGCTTTTGCCCAATCATTGGCTGAGGCTGCGGCCCCTGAGCTAGAGGCTGCAGGGCCGGGGCCCAACAAACCTGACATATTAGCCATTATACAAACAGTAATTTCCTCAAAATATAAACACAATTGTTTCCCAATGCAGTGGAACACTCAACAGGTGCTTGCGAGGGGTACTGACCCAGGGATCCCGGACGAGCCCCCAAAAATGTAACCCTTCTGCCCATCTGAGTTGGCAGCAACAAGGGCCGGGTTCAGTATCTAGGGGTTCCGTTTCAATAACACAATGCAAAACCGGCTCGAGCCCCCACCCAGTGACCTGGGACAATTTCATACCACCCCCCGGGCGCCTCTAAGAGGCAATACTTCCCCTCTCGCAAGCACAGAGTCCGAGTGTAGCAAAATCCTTTTAATAAAGGAGGGAAACAATGCGGCATTATATCAGGGAAACACCACAAACATGATTCACAATACAAACCATGAGCAAAAGACCCACCCCCAAGTAAGGTTGGCAGTGTCCTTTCCCCCTCAAGGTCTGAAGTCCCACAACCCAAAAGATCACCCCAAAGTCCCAAAAGTCCAACACCTCTAAAGTCTCGAGTCCAACAACCCAAGAGTCTCTGTCCTTGGTCAGTGCAGCCCCAGAGCTGCAGAGTTTTGCCCCCCCACAACCTGGGTGGAAGGGGGGGGGGCAAGGGTACGCAGGGTGTTAAGGGGCACCTTACGTGGTCCGAGGCCGACTGCCCCCCCTCTCCGTGGAGTTCTGCTGCCGCCTTCACCACGAGCCGCTCCACTCCACGTCCCACGAACTGCTCCGCTCCGCTCCGCTCGCTGTCCCGCAGGCCGCGCCAACCGTCCCGTGAACTGCTCTGCTCGCCGTTCTGTGGGCCACGCCAACCGTCCCACAAACTGCTCCGCTCTGCCAGCCGCTTCACAAACTGCACCGCTCGCCGGTCCGTGGGCCACACCAACTGCCCCACAAACTGTTCTGTTAGCTGCTCCGCAAACTGCGCCACTCCACCAGCCGCTTAGCAATATAGCTTCAGGCTCCCCCACTAGTTCAGCACTCAGTGATCTCAGCTCTTAGTACCTTTAGTGATTTCAGCTCTTAGTGATTTCAGCTCTTAGTAGGGGAGCCCTAGTGCTGGTGCACCATTGGCCCAAAGCAAATTCAGCTCAGCAGTCCATAACTAGGCTCCTAATGGAATCAAAGTTAGCTCTGACATTCAACAGTGGAGAGAGAGAAAGAGGTGCAATTGGTGTTTCAGGCCCTCAAAAGAGGCCCATCCCATCAGGTACAAATACCTGTCCCCAACCTCTCTCCCTTCACTGGGTTTTGGAACCCATGTCCCTTGTCTAGCAAGTGCTACTTAGTTGATGGTGAGTCCCTCTGTCATCAAACAGTTCCACTGGCCTTGATTCACATAACCATGGTAACTCAGGGTAACAACACTTTATTCCTCCTGCCCCAATAACAGAGAAACTGGGGATCCCACAGCCGCCAAAGTGACCATTTTGGGCTGCTGGGGCTCACGCTAGGCGGGGTGGGTGTGCCTATGCAAATAAGATCAGCCCCTGAAGTTCTTTTCCACACTCCCCATAATTCACCACCAGATGTCAGGGTAGAGCTTATCCTGACTCTGCTTACATCCAAATAGGATGATCACTCAGTAGATTATAAGCTTTGTAATGATACCTTACAAGAGACCTTTTGCATGAAGCATATTCCAGTTACATTATATTCACTTATTATCTTGTTTTTACAAAACCATATAGACTGCACAACGTCACAGAGGGGGTGAGATTTCTGTGGGTCCCCCTGGGGATGAGCTCGAGGGGGGGGGGTCCCAGAGCGCCTCAAAGGGCGGCTCCAAACTTCCCCCTTTCATCGCAGGTGCAGGGGGTTGTTTAGCAGCATCTGAGTCCTTTCACTTTCCTCTCTCTGGCTAAGCAGGCGCAGGCACGATCCGGGCATGGAGGGGAGATGGGCAGGGGGCAGGGTGGGGTCTGTCCTCTGGCAGGCAGGGCTGGCCCCAATGCCCCAGCCCGGCACTAGGGGGCGCTGTGCCCCAGGGAAATAGAAAGGTCACTAATTGCTCAGGAGATCTCAGCCCAGACCTGCAATCAGCCTGGGGCACAGACAATAGGGGGCGATACAATCCTACCTGTAACCTCAGCCCCGTTCCATACAGAGGGTCCTTCTCTGGCCCCGCGTCCACGTCCCCCCCACGTGGGCACAGACAGAATTACAGCGAGGGGCTGCCTGGCCTGGGCTGTAGGTTCCTTAGCACTGCGGGGCTGCGGTCTGGGCCCAGGGCAGGGCTGGGCTCTAGGGTTTGGGTTTCGCCCTGGCAGGGCCTGTCCCCATTTCCCGCCCCTGGGGAATCGCTAGCTGCAAAGTGCCAGAAAGAAAAACACTTTGTTGTAAATGGAGCCCATGTGCTCAGGGGAGCGAGGTGTCGAAGCAAGAATTTGGGGACACATAGTTTCAAAAGCAAAACTGAGCCCCTCTCCCAGCTTCTGTCTATCAGCCCCTCTCCTGGCCTGGTCTCCACCTCCTGGCTCAGCCCTTCCCACATCCATCAGCAGATGTTCTGGACCCACCACAGATCCCCTGAGCATGCTCAGGAGCAGCAATGCAGGAAACCTGAATGACGAGTGTTTCTAGCACAACATGCCAGACAACCCTGCCTACAGAGCGGGGGATGGAGAGGGACGCAATGGGGTCAGAACAAAGTGCCCTGCGCTAACCACTAGACTCCTCCCAGCACTGGGAATAGAACCCAGGAGTCCTGGCTCCCAAGCCCCACCTCCCAATCACTAGACTGCACTCTCCTCCCAGAACTGGGGATAGAACCCAGGAGTCCCTGCTGCTAGTCCCCTGCTCTAACCACTCCTCCCCCAACTGCCCACAGGGGCAGACACACACACACCTCAAGCTGGGGCTGTGATCGCTGGTCTTCAGACCCTCTTTCCCACTGTGTGTCTTTCTGTGTCCCCAGCAGGAAATCCTGCGCTCCGGGGATGTCGCCAGCCCCTCCGACTATTATAAGAGCCTGGGGGACTATTCTAACTGAGCCCGGCCAAAGTCCCTGTGAGCCATGGTCCCCTCTGCACTGCCAGGACCCTGAACCCGATGAGACTCCACCGTCAACGCCACGGTCTGTGTTCACCTTCCTCTAGGAGCCGGGAAAACCCTCTGAACCAAGCTCACACCCACTGCTCCTCACCCCGCGGGCTGCAGAGCCCTAGGGTGACCAGATGTCCCGATTTTATAGGGACAGTCCCGATTTTTGGGGCTTTTTCTTATATAGGCTCCTATTACCGCCCACCCCAGTCCTGATTTTTCACATTTGCTGACTGGTCACCCTACAGAGCCCGGCTGCAGCCCAGACCCCACTTAGGGCTGGGAATTGCTGCTGTCAAATGCCAGGTTCTCCTAACTTTGACCCTGGAATTTCCTGCCTGTCTCCTCTTTGGGATTTGAAATCTCCCGAGTTCTCCTCTCCCTTGCCCCCTGGGACTTGCAAGTTAATCGAAGATTTTTGTCTAGGTATTGTGACGTTCCCCTCTGGTGTTATCTGGACCGGTGATCTGCTAGGTCACTCCAATCCTCGACTCTGGGAGCCAGCCTTACCCTGCTCTGCTGTGAGAATCCCCACTCCTGGGCTGTTCACACACAGCCTCTGCCATGTAAGCTGCTCCTTGGATTGTGCAACCGAATGACACGAGCCAATATCTCCGGTCCCAGACACAACCCTAGGAACCTCCGTCTTGCAGTGTCCAGTTCTGCCGGCTGGACGCTGCAAGCTTATATGAATTTGTCAGTTTAACAAAGCAATTGATATGTACCAGGCTTGTTTTCCCAAGGGGAGTCTCTGACACGCTTCAAACCAAACACACTGCTTCAGGTAGAACAAACAAACAGATTTATTAACTATAAAGATAGATTTTAAGTGATTATAAGTCAAAGCAGAACAAGTCAGATTTGGTCAAATGAAATAAAAGGAAAATGCATTCTAAGCTGATCTTAACACTTTCACTGCCCTTACAAACTTAGATGCTTCTCTCCACTGGCTGGCTGGTTGCTCTGCAGCCAGGCTCTCCCCTTTGATCAGCGCTTCAGTCCCTTGGTGGTGGTGGTGTCTGTAGATGTAGGTGGAAGAGAGAGAGAGCACGGCAAACGTCTCCTCCTTTTATCATGTCCTTTCTTCCCTCTAGTCTTTGCCCCCCCCCCCTTCAGAGTCAGGTGAGCATTCCCTCATCGCAGTCCCAAACTTCCCAAAGGAAGGGGGGTGACTCACTCCAGAGTCCAACAGATTCTTTTACTGCTGCCTAAGCCAGTGTCCTTTGTTCCTGTGAGGCTGGTCTGGGTTTGTCCCATACATGCCCTGATGAGGTGTGAACTGCCCCTCTGCTTTTGGAGAGTTTTTGCTTGGGCTCATCTTAAGCCATGAAGACACATTTTCAGCCTCATAACTATATAAATGAAATTATAACCTATAACACTCCTATAACATTACTGTAACAACAATTACTATAACATCACTGGAACAACAATGCTCAGTGCGTCATGAGCCTTCCGAAGACACCCGACATGACAAACTTTGCATTGGATACCACACAATCATATAAGGATGAACATGGGGGTGTAGGGTGTTCCCACGAGGTACAGAACGTCACAGGTATTTCCACTGTTTTTTATAAAGTTGATATAGAAAAAAAATTACCCAATCCCTGCATTTCGGCGCTATTTATTCCCAGACGAATTCTCCAGTGGAGTGACGGCCATGTCACCCCAGCTGGGGGTCTGGCCCCATTCATTCCAATGGAGCTACGGCCAATTGGCCCCAGCATAGGTGCCGACTCCATCGGTGCTCCAGGGCTGGAGCACCCACTGGGAAAAATGGTGGGTGCTGAGCACGCACCGGCAACCTCCCATCAGTGTTTCCCCCTCCCTCCCCGCAACTCCTGCCTGTTATGAGAAGCCTCCGCTCAAATGCGATTGTAAGATCTGTAGCCTGTACCATTAAGTTCTGCAACCTTTTTTGCAGAAACCTTTTTGCAAACTTTGTAATTTCAGTTGTAGTTAATATAGCCTTTTAAGTTTTGTAACCCTTACTATCTCTGTAACCTTCTCAAGTTACCACTTGTATGACCCTCCAAGCTTTGTAATATTCAAAGAAAGTGTGAACAAGGGAGTGAATGTGAGACTGGGTGGAGAGGAACTGCAAGGAGCCAGGAGCCAGGTGTGTCTGATGTAATCTGCCCTGAGAAGGCAATCACGAAGTGCTGAAAAGAGAAGAAGAACCTGGTATGCATGAAAGGAACTGGTCTGGGAATGCTTCTCAGTGATGGACACAGAAGGAAGACTCAGTGTACGTGACAGGAGCTGCCCAGTTCCAGAAAAAGGAAGCAGCCATGCACACAAGCAGCTGCTGCTTCTTGACCTGCTCATCAGCCTGGATTCGTGACCGCAGGCGGACACACCACGCTTCGGCTTCTCGGTCTCCATGCTGACTCTGGTAACTCTCCGCCTGTGTAAGTGTGTGGGTGCATGAGGGTATGAATGCAGTGAATGTGTGTGTGTATGAATAAGCTCCATCTCTTTCCTATCTGTTCAGCGGCATCGTAATAAAACTGTGTGACCAGTGTGACCCTGGGTTGGTTTTTAGGGAAACAGAGGTAACATTAGTGGTGGAGATGCTGGGGAACCACCGATAGGGTGCACTAGTAGAAAGGGGTGACACGGAGTTGAGAGCACGTACAGGAAGCCTAGGAATCCCGGTGCGCCTGCTCCCCCTTCCTGATTTTGGGCACGATGTCGCTGTTTAGAAAGGGAAAGAGCCCCCCCGAATCCACAATTGAGGGGAAGGTGGCAAAATTTCCCCTCCTCCTCCTCTGGGTGCACTCCAAGGGTGTTGACCCATGGGTCCCAGGGGCGGTTTCATCAGGGGACACCATGGTAGAACGTAGAAAGCACCTACCGAAGAAGTGGGTATTCACCCACGAAAGCTCATGCTGCGAAACGTCTGTTAGTCTATAAGGTGCCACCGGATTCTTTGCTGCTTTTACAGATCCAGACTAACACGGCTACCCCTCTAATACTTACCAGAAATATTGTGAGCTTTACCATCCGGACTCAAAGACCAAGGATCGGGCGGCGGCATGGTTGTTGTGGCAAACTTGTGCTTGGCAAACTGCTAAAGCGGATTATAATTCTGAGACTATGCAAGTGAAGCAAGAATTGGAGCAAGTAAGGGCGGAAAGGGATATGTGGAAGGCACAAGCACAAGCTGCAGGGGCAAGTTGTCAGCAGCTAGCAATCTCCGCCGTCAAGGCTACGGAGAGAGCGGAACAGGCCGAGGAAGAGAGGGAACAATCTAAGGAGTTGGAGGTTCAGGTGGAATGTTTGCGGGGATTAGTGTTAGAGCAGGGGACCCGTCCAGGTGGGAGAGCAGCAGGACCCCTGGGCTCGGAAAAAAAGGCACCGCTCCGATATGACCCTGGAGACTGGGACGGGGACATATGGTGTGATCCCAACCTGGGATGGCCGCCAGATGGGCCGGGAGCTCGGCCAGCCCCGGTGGCAGCTGTGCAACGGTTAACTTTCCAGCACGGCCCCCCAGCCCAGGGAGGGAGCCCTGGCCCAGTAACGGGGGTAACCATGCAGGAAATAGCCTTAGGGTTAGGCCCAGCCAAGGCGAGCACATTCTCGGAATGGGCGTATCAGTTTCTGATGGCAATAGAGGATCAGGGGTTAAACCCAGAGGAGGTTAGGAAGCTGTTGAGGGCGGCATCCACTGTACCGGGATGTGATATGGGAATTGCACTGCGGATGCAGGCAGCCGGACGGTGGCAGTCCCCGTTCGCGCTGGTTCGTAATTTGGCTCAAGGAGAGGCACTGCAGGAGGTTAGCTGCCAGTATGCAGCGGGCTCTCCCGCTCCGGGGGAGGCCCCTGACGTTTTTGTGGAAAGAATGGTATTAGCGGGATTGTTAACTGGGCGGTATCTGGCCCGCGCCCAGGGGGGAACGATCCCCAGGATCCTGTCCGAGATTGTGGTCCCAACGGCCGAATTAAGGCTTATTGCGGCAATGTTGCCCAAAGATGTTCAGATGGCTATGGGAGTGTGGAGGCAGGGAGAACCCCTAGACATACCACACCTTAAGGAAGTGGTGCGCCAGGACACTAGAGTGGTTGGTCAGCCCGGAACTGGAGCTCCTGCTCCTGTTGCTGCAGCCCCAGCACCCCGATACCGGTGCCCCCGATCAGACACCAGTCGGCTCCGCATACAGTTGTGGATGGCCTTGAAGGACCAGGGGGAACCAATGGGTCAATGGGACGGGAAGTCCACCGAGTCCCTAGCACTCCGCTGTATTCAGCTGGGGTTGAAGCTCCCGGAGCCGGGGGGCGATATTGGGACCAGAAAAGCAACCTCAGATTAGGGGGGCCCCGACTCCCCGAGTACACTGGGAGAGGGAAGCACCCAGGAATGGGCCTGGGTGGGACCTCTCCAGGTGGATTCGGGAGGAAGGTTGCGGGTGCGCCTTCGGGTGGGGGGGGCCACATGAGCGCCCTGAGACATCTGAACTAGATTTTGTGACGCTGGTGGACACCGGCGCGGCTGTCTCACTGCTTCCCTGCCTCGTGCCAGGAGTGCCAATCCAGGGAACCATTGAGATCCAGGGATTCGATGGTAGCTTGGCGCAGGGACAAGTGTTGGGACGACTGATCACCCGGGTGGGGAATCTTACCCAAAGATGGCCCTGGATTTATAGCCCCACGACTACAGAACCAATTTTGGGCATAGATTGCTTGCGGGAGGGAGGAATAGTGGTTGATTGTGCTAACAAATGTTTATGGAGGACCCCAAAGAAAGACTGGACCCCTGAAGTAAGGCAGGGAGATACCGGATTGCTGACGCGTAGCGTGCTGGGGGTGGCAGCAGTGACCGGGGATAGCAGGGAAGAATGGAGGGAGCGTTTTCCCCAGGCATGGGCGGCCCACAAGCTGGATTGCGGTAAATGGACTGGGGAACCAATAAAAATAGAAGGACCAGCGGTGCCGCCACAGAAACAATATCCTATCCCCACTGTGGCACGCCGGGCTGTAGCGGAGATAGTCAGAGAATTGGAAGGGCAGGGAGTAGTGAAAAGAACAACTCCCCAATATGGCCTGTGAGGAAAGCTGATGGTGTCTCATGGAGACTGACTGTTGACTATCAGAGAGTCAATTCGATGACCCCTCAGTGGGCGCCAATAGTCGCGGACATGACCCAGGTGTTGCAAGACATACCAAGGGAAGCTAAAAGTTTTTCTGTACTGGACTTGTCTAACTGTTTCTTTGCTATCCCGCTTGAGGAAGGATTGCAGGACCAATTCGCGTTCCACGTGGATGGGGTACAGTATTGCTTTACCCGTGTACCCCAGGGATTTCATAGCGCCCCCGCTATTGCGCATAAGGTGGTGACCCAAATGTTAGAGCACCTCCCTCCAGGGGATCAGGGGCGGGTGGTCTCATATGTGGATGATATCCTGATAATGGGAATGGACGATGCGGATACCCGAGGGAGGACTGAACGAGTACTGGAGTTGATTCAACAGCATGGTATGAAGGCGTCCCTGGAAAAGGCACAATTAATCCAACCACAGGTGGAGTACCTGGGGGTTATCCTATCGGAAACAGGGAGGTCTATTAGTGAACAACGATTGTCAGCATTGCAGAATCTACCAGCCCCCCAAGATTTGAGAGGCCTACAGGCCATATTAGGGGCTTTTAATTTTGTAAGAGCCCACCTATGGGACCATGCACGTATCACCAAACCCCTTTATAGCCTATTAAAGCAAGAGGCCCAGTTCCGGTGGGGCCCAGAACAGGAAGTAGCTTTCAGTCTTTGCTGAGAGCAGCAACACTGCGACCCGTACGGGTTGGCGAGTCCCTATATGTCAGGGTCGCCACCAGTCCTGAGGCGTTGGCTGTGGTGCTGTTACAAGCGGATCCATTGCAGAAAACAGTCCCGATAGCATTCTATTCACGCCTTTTAACACCAGTGGAACAAAAGTTTGGCCCATGCGAAAGGGGATGCCTGGCAGTGATATGGGCGCTGGAAGTAGGGGCGGTGGTGGTAGGAGATAATCAAGTGATTATTCAGAGTACCCACACCCCCTTAAAATATATATTGTCAGGAAAACCCACCCAAGCAGGAGTAAGTAATCCAAGGATGGCTCAGTGGACCCTGGCCTTGGTAAATCGAGGGGTCCAATACCAAAATACCCCAGGTGCTGGGCAACTGCCCGGGGTCTTGCTTCAAACAAAAGGGGCAAAGCATGAGTGCCCTGTACCAGAGACCAATTCAGTGCCGGTGGGTTGGGTGACCTCGACAGAGCAAGCACGGAGCCTAACAGCACCGACCAATATTTATTTTTCAGACGGGGCAGCTTGGGTACAAGAGGGGAAAACCCACATACAGAGCGCAGTAATAAATTTGGAAGATAAGTCAGTAGTGCGAGTTTGGCCCCAAGGGTCTGAACTGAAGGCGTTGGTGGAATGTTTAATGCTTTGGGAGTCGTGTCTGGGACCATTGGTGGTTTTTTCAGATTCTCAGTATGTGTTAGGAGGGTTAACTAAATGGATGCCACAATGGGCCAGTAGTGACTGGAGAAGTGCTGACGGGAAGGAGTTGGTCCATCGCAAGGACTGGGAGGGTGTACATCAGTGGGTCACTGCTAACCCTAACCAATTGTTAGCAGGATATGTTAAAGGTCATCAAAGTGCAGACTCGTCAGTGGAAGCCCATTTTAACAATAAAGTGGATGGTTTAGCAAGGACCCCTGTGGTGACCGCGGTCACCACGCGTGGGGCCCTGCGTTGGCAGTTGAAGCAAGATGGACATCCAGAGGACCACCCGGTAGTAGTACCAGCATGGTGGGATCGACAGGAAATTATATGTTGGTCCCATGCGCTGGCCCACGAAGGCGTGGAAGGGACTCTGCAACGAGCTAGAGACATAGCCCGCTGGCCAGGACAGTGACAGGACGTGGCCAGTTGGGTACAGAACTGTCTTACATGTGCTGCTTTTAATCCACGCCGACCAGGGGAATCCGAGGATCAGCTGCCTTTAGGTCATCAGCGGGAGCCGGGAGGTCCATGGGCTCGTCTCCAGGTAGATTTTATTGAAGGGTTACCACCCGGGGAAGGAGGATGTACCTCACTTTTGGTGATAATAGATGCGTTTTCGGGGTGGGTAGAAGCATTCCCCATGAAAACCCATAGCGCCGAAAAAACAGCTAAGGTTCTGTTCAAGGAGATCGTTTGTAGATACGGATCTCCTGAGGTGATTGATTCAGACAGGGGACCCCAGTTTGTGTCAGCGGTCTGGAAGGCATTGTTGGATGCTTTGGGAATACAGCGGAAGCTACATATTCCTAGGCACCCTCATAGCTCTGGACAGGTGGAGCGTATGAATCGTACCATCAAGGCAGCTTTGTCTAAAGTCTTGTCAGAGAAGGGGGGGGGCCTGGATTAAACATTTGCCTTTAGTATTAGCCATAATCAGGAGTAGATCCCGGTACAGTAGCTCAGTGACGCCTTTCCAATTAATGTTTGGACGACCCATGTGCCTTATGCGATCACAATCAGTCCCCACCCCCTCCGACCCTACCAATCCGGAACTGATCCAATGGTATAAACTTCTACGGGAGGAACTTCCTCAAGCTGTTCAACTCATGCAGCAAACAATGGGAGAGGCTCAGGAAAAAATGGACCAGGGGCAACAGAAACCACCCGCCTGGCAGGTGGGTGATCAGGTAATGTACATGAAATGGAATACTAAGCCCCTCCAAGCAAGGTGGGAGGGGCCATTTACTATTTGTAATAAGGGAAGTGATACAGTGTTTCAAATTGACCGAGGCCCCCATGGAAAGTGGGTCCATCGGGGACAACTAAAGCATGTGGGGGTAACCACCCCAACCCCATGTTCTTCTCTACGATAGCCTATGTTTCACCGTGTTTAAGTCCTTTTTGCAGCTTCTGGTTTTTTTTAGAGCACCAGAAAGAGCTGGTACCAGCTGAAGAACAACTGAAACATACCATGGTACATCGTCGCGACAAACTTCCATGTTGTCTTATGTCCTGTGTTTTGTGTTTCATGTTTTATGTTTGTCTTGTAGCGCTGGTCTCATTGCTAGCATTAGGGGGTATGGTGTTTGGGAAAAGGAAAAATTCTGCATTACACAAGAAATAACAAACCATACTCACAGCCCTCTTTAACTCTAAATAGACCCACACCTTTCCCTACCCCTCCGTCCCCCGCCAAATTGTCAGTCACATACCTATCCCCGTGGTGGCCACCTCTGTCCAAAAAAACCTGTGTATAACTACCCCCCTTTACCAATTGTTTACCTTCCCACCAAATGTTATGATTTTTATCTAAATGTTGTACAGTTTAACACCCATTGTTACATCCTCCAGTGAATATTTTGATATGTATTTTTGTTACTGTGAACATGCTACGTGTAATGAAAATCCGGAATTGGTCCGGCAGTTGAAGCAATGGCATGAATAAGCGGAGGCATACCATCCCCCGTTGGATGGTCACCATAATTTGGGTGACCAAGGGGTGGGAAATGTTATGAAAAGCCTCCGCTCAAATGCGATTGTAAGATCTGTAGCCTGTACCATTAAGTTCTGCAACCTTTTTTGCAGAAACCTTTTTGCAAACTTTGTAATTTCAGTTGTAGTTAATATAGCCTTTTAAGTTTTGTAACCCTTACTATCTCTGTAACCTTCTCAAGTTACCACTTGTATGACCCTCCAAGCTTTGTAATATTCAAAGAAAGTGTGAACAAGGGAGTGAATGTGAGACTGGGTGGAGAGGAACTGCAAGGAGCCAGGAGCCAGGTGTGTCTGATGTAATCTGCCCTGAGAAGGCAATCACGAAGTGCTGAAAAGAGAAGAAGAACCTGGTATGCATGAAAGGAACTGGTCTGGGAATGCTTCTCAGTGATGGACACAGAAGGAAGACTCAGTGTACGTGACAGGAGCTGCCCAGTTCCAGAAAAAGGAAGCAGCCATGCACACAAGCAGCTGCTGCTTCTTGACCTGCTCATCAGCCTGGATTCGTGACCGCAGGCGGACACACCACGCTTCGGCTTCTCGGTCTCCATGCTGACTCCGGTAACTCTCCGCCTGTGTAAGTGTGTGGGTGCATGAGGGTATGAATGCAGTGAATGTGTGTGTGTATGAATAAGCTCCATCTCTTTCCTATCTGTTCAGCGGCATCGTAATAAAACTAATACAAGTGTGACCCTGGGTTGGTTTTTAGGGAAACAGAGGTAACACTGCCCCGCCGTTCAGCACTTCCTCCTCCCTCCCCGCACCTCCCGCCTGCCGCAATCAGCTGTTTCGTGGTGCAGGAGGCTGGGGGAAGGGGAGAGGAATGAGGACGCAGCGCACTCGGGGGTGGGAAGAGGTGGGGCAGGGGTGTGGCCTTGAGGGAAGGGGTGGAGTGGGGGTGGGGCCTGGGGCAGAGCCAGGGGTCGAGCACCCCCCAGCACAATGGAAAGTCGTTGCTTGTGGACCCCGCTGGGATTTGGCCCTGTTGAGCGATGGCTTCTCTTTGTGTTTAAGGTCCCGGCCATGCAGAGGGTTCCCCGGCTGGTCGGGATTTCGGTGGAGCTCAGTGGGAACCTGCTCAGGGAGAGTCCAACTGGCTGTAAATATCCTGGGTCCCTCCTTGGAGTTCCTGTAGATCACACAGATCTCCCCTGGATCGATCGTCAGTAGAGGGATGGTTCCTGATGGAGTTTTCCCAGACGAAGCTCAATGTCCCTGCTCTGGGTCCCCCCTTTTTATAGGGCGAGTCTGCCTATAGCGACCTTCCGTGCATGTACCTGAAATTTCCCCCCCACTTTTCCCTTATGGGTCTGTGGCCCCATGACACTTAAGCCCCCCCGATTTCTATAGGTGGGGCCCTACCAAATTCATGGCATGAAAAATGCGCCATGGACCATGAAATCTGGTCTCCCCCCCGTGAAATCTGATCTTTTATGTGCTTTTACCCTGTACGATACAGATTTCATGGGGAGACCAGTGTTTCTCAAAGTGGGGATCCTGACTCAAAAGGGAGTTGCAGGGGGAGTCACAAGTTTATTTTAGGGGGGTCTTGGTATTGCCACCCTTACTTCTGTGCTGCCTTCAGAGCTGGCTGGCCGGAGAGTGGCAGTTGGTAGCCAGAGAGCTGCGGCTGTTGGCCGAGCGTCGAGCTCTGAAGGCAGCATCGCTGCCAGGAGCCGCGCAGAAGTAAGGGTAGCAGTACCACAACCCCCCTACAATAACCTTGTGACACCCCCCCCCCCAACTCCTCTTTGGGTCAGGATCCTACAATTACAACACCGTGAAATTTCAGATTTAAATAGGGGAAATCCTGAAATTTACTATTTTAAAAATCCTATGACCAGAAAATTGACCAAAATGGACTGTGAATTTGGTAGGGCCCTTGCTATAGGTTGTGTGGATTCTCTTTGTTCTCGTTAGCATTGACACACAACCCGTAGCCTGTGGTGCAGACACACGTTGGAGCCAGATGTGCTGCTACAGCATTTTTGTGATTTAAAGTTCATCTTCCGGCTGATTGTTTGTATCATTGCCCCTTGGTGCCTCTTTTCCCATCAGCTCAGGGTCAGAGGCCTGGGTGTGTCTGAAAATAAATTTCCCTTTGCAGAGCTGAGATAGAACCCAGGAGTCCCAGCTCACAGCCCCCACCTCTAACCCAAATTCCAGGCTCCCTCTCTGAACAGTAGCTCCATGTGATGTATTCTCCCGCATAGGACCTCAGGTCCCTTCACAATCTGCCCAGCTGTTGAGCATTTCAACCAGCAGTGAAATGCAGCCTGCTCTGGGGTGGGGCACGGCAGCCATGTAACAGTGCAGGACGATGTTTCCCTGCCATGTTCAGTCCCCGTATCTTACACCACGAGTTTGTCAGGCAGGGACTGGCTCTCACGCCGTGTTTGGGAAGCTCCCTGTCTATTTACAGTATTCATAGAATCATAGAATCATAGAATATCAGGGTTGGAAGGGACCTCAGGAGGTATCTAGTCCAACCCCCTGCTCAAAGCAGGACCTAATCCCAACTAAATCATCCCAGCCAGGCCTTTGTCAAGCCTGACCTTAAAAACCTCTAAGGAAGGAGATTCCACCACCTCCCTAGGTAACCCATTCCAGTGCTTCACCACCCTCCTAGTGAAAAAGTTTTTCCTAATATCCAATCTAAACCTCCCCCACTGCAACTTGAGACCATTACTCCTTGTTCTGTCATCTGGTACCACTGAGAACAGTCTAGATCCATCCTCTTTGGAACCCCCTTTCAGGTAGTTGAAAGCAGCTATCAAATCCCCCCTCATTCTTCTCTTCTGCAGACTAAACAATCCCAGTTCCCTCAGCCTCTCCTCATAACTCATGTGCTCCAGCCCCCTAATCATTTTTGTTGCCCTCCGCTGGACTCTTTCCAATTTTTCCACATCCTTCTTGTAGTGTGGGGCCCAAAACTGGACACAGTACTCCAGGTGAGGCCTCACCAATGTCGAATAGAGGGGAACGATCACGTCCCTCGATCTGCTGGCAATGCCCCTACTTATACAGCCCAAAATGCCGTTAGCCTTCTTGGCAACAAGGGCACACTGTTGACTCATATCCAGCTTCTCGTCCACCGTAACCCCTAGGTCCTTTTCTGCAGAACTGCTGCCTAGCCACTCGGTCCCTAGTCTGTAACAGTGCATGGGATTCTTCCGTCCTAAGTGCAGGACTCTGCACTTGTCCTTGTTGAACCTCATCAGGTTTCTTTTGGCCCAATCCTCTAATTTGTCTAGGTCCCTCTGTATCCTATCCCTACCCTCCAGCGTATCTACCACTCCTCCCAGTTTAGTGTCATCTGCAAATTTGCTGAGAGTGCAGTCCACGCCATCCTCCAGATCATTAATGAAGATATTGAACAAAACCGGCCCCAGGACCGACCCTTGGGGCACTCCGCTTGAAACCGGCTGCCAACTAGACATGGAGCCGTTGATCACTACCCGTTGAGCCCGACGATCTAGCCAGCTTTCTATCCACCTTATAGTCCATTCATCCAGCCCATACTTCTTTAACTTGCCGGCAAGAATACTGTGGGAGACCGTATCAAAAGCTTTGCTAAAGTCAAGGAATAACACATCCACTGCTTTCCCCTCATCCACAGACCCAGTTATCTCCTCATAGAAGGCAATTAGGTTAGTCAGGCATGACTTGCCCTTGGTGAATCCATGCTGACTGTTCCTGATCACTTTCCTCTCCTCTAAGTGCTTCAGAATTGATTCCTTGAGGACCTGCTCCATGATTTTTCCTGGGACTAAGGTGAGGCTGACTGGCCTGTAGTTCCCTGGATCCTCCTTCCCTTTTTTAAAGATGGGCACTACATTAGCCTTTTTCCAGTCATCCGGGACCTCCCCTGATCGCCAGGAGTTTTCAAAGATAATGGCCAATGGCTCTGCAATCACATCCGCCAACTCCTTTAGCACCCTCGGATGCAGCGCATCCGGCCCCATGGACTTGTGTATTAACAGAAGCTGCTGTGGTCTAGTGGCTAGAACAGAATCGTGGGACTCAGGACTGTGGCTTCTCCTCCTAGATGTGCCATGGCCCTGCTGTACGATGATGAGTGACTCACTTCCCTGTTCTGTGCTTCAGTTTTTCCTCCCACTTATTGGCTATTTTAATTGTAATTTCTTTGGAGCAGGGACTGTCCCTGGCTGTGTGTCTGGGCAGCGCCTGGCACAACAGGGCCCTGATCTCAGCTGGGACAGGGACTGTCTCTCGCTGTGTCCATGGAGCACTCTGCTCGCCAGACCCCGATCTCAGCTGGGGCCCCTCCCATAAGAATCTCCCACCGTTTAATCTCCTTTCAGTGATTTAGAGATTCGAAGAATCATTCTCCCCCTATCTGGCTTTTTGCCCCAAAACAAGGAACAGCGGCTCTTACCTGGGCCCTGGGCCTGAGGTAGCAGCTGGGGCTCTGGTCTGATCCCACTGCTGACACTAACCGGACAGCAGGGAGGTTGGGGCAGGTAATTAGTAATCGTGTTCATCTATATCTGTGGCAATAGCTCCAGGCGCCGTGAGTGGCTGATGGCTCAGGGGAGGAAAGAGAACCGTGATAGTGTCTTCATGGCCTTTAAAGGAAATGTATTTGTTATTTAGGTGGCAATAAAGTCTAATGGTTACAGTGGCTGTGGCATGCTGTTTTTGCAAAGCAGTCCCCTGGGACCCCCATATTCACCACTGTCATATAGTTATGATGTGTTGTGTACAAAGTCTGCCTTGTGAGGTATCAGTTCAAAAGGCTTGATCTGTTGAACATTAATACCCTGTTGGATTGGATGTGCTGTCATTGCGTGGGGAGCTCTGATGTTTTGCTACGTGTGTGTTACTGAAATAAGTTGTGAGGTTGGGAACCCCCCACAACCAGCCTTTACATGTACAACAATGGAGCAGCCAGACGCGCTGATGGTCCATTAAAGGATTCCACACTCCCAAGGACGGCATACAATGGACACCGCATACAATGGACACTTCTCAGGCTCTGTCTACACGGGCAAGTGTCTGTGCAGTAAAGCAGCTTTCTGCGCGGTCACTCCCGAGGTGCACACACTGCCAAGCCACTCAGTGCGCAGAAACTGCGTCGTGATAGCGCTTAAATAAACCACCCCGACGCGAGGCGTAGAGCTTCCTGCACCGGGGGTACAGCGCCGTGGTGCCAGTGTAGACACCGTGGCGATTACAGCGCTGCGATTGGCCTCCGGGAGGTGTCCCACAATGCCTGTTCTCGCCTCTCTGCTCATCGGTTTGAACTCTACTGCTCTGCCCTCAGGTGACCAACCGTCAGCCCCACCCCGTAAATTGCTTTGGAATTTTGAAAGTCCCCTTCCTGTTTGCTCGGTGACGTGTGCAGTGGTCTCAGCGCATCTTTCCAGGTGGCCAGGCCTGCTCCACGCACCAGGCGATCCCCCGCTTGGAGCAATGCCGAGCTGCTGCACCTCATTGGCATTTGGGGGGAGGAGGCTGTGCAGTCCCAGCTGCGCTCCAGCCATAGGAATTATGATACCTACGGACAGATTTCACGATGCATCATAGAAAGGGGCCATGGCCGGGACACAGTGCAGTACAGGGTCAAAGTGAAGGGGCTGCGGAACTCCTACCACAAGGCGCGGGAAGCAAACCCCCGCTCCGGTGCTGCGCCCACGAGCTGCCGGTTCTACAAAGAGCTGGAGGCGATACTCGGCGGCGACCCCACCTCCACTGCGAAGACCCCTGTGGATACTTCAGTGGCTCATGTGCCAGTTGAGAGTGGACCGAGTCACAGCTGTTGGAGATTGTCAAAGTGCAAAGAAGAGAGGAGACCCCTAGTCAGTGAGTCTGATTTTGGGAATCACTGAAGCGAGTTGTTGGGGGCAGGAGGGTTGCAGAAAGCAGGCTTGTCTCCCACCTCATGCCTACTCTGAGCGGCAGAACAATGTTGGTTTAAAAGCAAATCTTTATTCTATTAATTGAAAGCAAAAAGAGCCCTGCAAAGCAACATACAATGATGTTAAACCCCCTTATTGCATCATGTGCACTAATCACCTCCTAGCATTACAAGCAGTGCACTCCCGAGCATAGCAACAAATATTAGTGGCTTTCAGCTTCAAATTGCTGCCTCAAGGTATCCCTGATCCTTATGGCCCTGCACTGTGCCCCTCTAACAGCCCTGGTCTCTGGCTGTTCAAACTCAGCCTCCAGGTGCTGAGCCTCTGCCTTCCAGCCCTGAGTGAAGCTTTCACCCATCCCTTCACAAATATAATGGAGCATTTAGCCTGCTGCTATAAGCATAGGAATATTGTCATCGGCCAGGTCCAGCTTCCCATAGAGGCAGCGTCAGCGGGCTTTTAAACGGCCAAAAGCACACTCAACAGTGATTCTGCACTTGCTCAGCCTGTTGTTGAACTACTCCTTGCTGTTGTCAAGTTGCCCCGTGTATGGCTTCATGAGCCACGGCATTAAGGGGTAGGCAGGGTCTCCCAGGATCACAATAGGTAAAACCTGTAGGAGAACACTTCAACCTCTCGGGTCACTCAGTAACAGACTTAAAGGTGGCAATATTGCAACAGAAAAGCTTCAAAAACAGACTCCAACGAGAAACTGCTGAACTTGAATTAATATGCAAACTAGACACTATCAACTTAGGTTTAAATAGAGACTGGGAATGGCTGAGCCATTACACACATTGAATCTATTTCCCCATGTTACGTATCCTCACACCTTGTTGTCAAAGTGTCTGAAATGGGCTATCTTGATTATCATTTCAAACGTTGTTTTTTTCTCCTGCTGATTATAGCTCATCTTAATTAATTAGCCTCTTAGAGTGGGTAGAGCAACCCCCACCTTTTCATGTTCTCTGTATGTGTATATATCTCCTCACTGTATGTTCCATTCTATGCATCCGATGAAGTGGGCCGTAGCCCATGAAAGCTTATGCTCAAATAAATGTGTTAGTCTCTAAGGTGCCACAAGTACTCCTGTTCTTTTTGCGGATACAGACTAACACGGCTGCCACTCTGAAATAGGCATTTCGACTTCCCCTATGGTGATCTTCTGGTCTGGGAAGAAAGTCCCTGCTTGCAGCTTCTGCACAGGCCAGTGTTCTGAAAGATGCGAGCGTCATGCACCTTTCTGGAGCAGCCTGTTTTAATGTCCACGGTGATCCACAAGCGCCTGTAGAACTATTGAGAAATACCCCTTGTGATTAACATACTCGCTGGCTAGGTGGTCTGATGCCAGAATTGGGATGTGCGTGCCATCGATCGACCCTCCGCAATTAGGGAAGCCCATTTGTGCAAAGCCATCTACAATGTCACACACATTGCCCAGAGTCACGGTTTTTCGGAGCAGGATGCGATTAATGGCCCTGCACGCTTCCCTCAAAGTGAGTCCAACGGTCGCCTTCCCCACTCCGAACTGATTAGCAACCGATTGGTAGCAGTCTGGAGTAGCCACCTTCCACATGCAATCGTCACGTACTTCTCCAACGGCAGGGCAGCTCTCATCCTCGTGTCCTTGCACCACAGGGCTGGGGCGAGCTCATCACACGGTCCCATGAATGTGGCTTTCCTCATCCGAATGTTCTGCAGCCCCTGCTCGTCATCCCAGATGTGCGTGACGATGTGATCCCACCACTCAGTGCTTGTTTCCCGAGCCCACAAGCAGCGTTCCACCATGGTCAGCACTAGGGTGACCAGACGTCCCGATATTTACTTGTTGGTCCCACGTCCCGACCGAACATCGGTTGGGACACAAATTGTCCCGATATTTTGCCCTCCGGTGCATAGGCGGAGGGGGCTCGTGCTCCCCCCGCCCCAACTCCGCCCCGGCTCCGCCCTCTCCCCCGATTGGATCCCTTCCCAGATTCCCGCCCTTGCCCCGCCCCCAGCCCCACCCCCTCAGTGCCCCATTGGATCCCTCCCCAAATCCCCGCCCTGGCCCCGCCTCTTCCCCAAGCACGCCACATTCCTCCTCCTCCCCCCTCCCTCCCTCCCTCCCAGGCTTGCGCTAATCAGCTGTATGGCGGCGCAAGTGCTGGAGGGAGCGGGGAGAAGCAGGACGCGGCAGGAGGCGGAGCGGAGGCGAGCTGGTGCGGGGGTGACACAATCTCGTGTCATAGCTACTACGCGTGGCGAGATCAATGTTGCACTCCTCTTGCCTTTGTAGTTTAAGGGTACGTCTACACTACGGGATTAGTCCGAATTTACGGAATTCGATTTTATG
>QXTE01000135.1:2140-152014 GCA_003942145.1 Platysternon megacephalum
CAACCCCCTGCTCAAAGCAGGACCTAATCCCAACTAAATCATCCCAGCCAGGGCTTTGTCAAGCCTGACCTTAAAAACCTCTAAGGAAGGAGATTCCACCACCTCCCTAGGTAACCCATTCCAGTGCTTCACCACCCTCCTAGTGAAAAAGTTTTTCCTAATATCCAATCTAAACCTCCCCCACTGCAACTTGAGACCATTACTCCTTGTTCTGTCATCTGGTACCACTGAGAACAGTCTAGATCCATCCTCTTTGGAACCCCCTTTCAGGTAGTTGAAAGCAGCTATCAAATCCCCCCTCATTCTTCTCTTCTGCAGACTAAACAATCCCAGTTCCCTCAGCCTCTCCTCATAAGTCATGTGCTCCAGCCCCTTAATCATTTTTGTTGCCCTCCGCTGGACTCTTTCCAATTTTTCCACATCCTTCTTGTAGTGTGGGGCCCAAAACTGGACACAGTACTCCAGATGAGGCCTCACCAATGTCGAATAGAGGGGAATGATCACATCCCTTGATCTGCTGGCAATGCCCCTACTTATACAGCCCAAAATGCCGTTAGCCTTCTTGGAAACAAGGGCACACTGTCGACTCATATCCAGCTTCTCATCCACTGTAACCCCTAGGTCCTTTTCTGCAGAACTGCTGCCTAGCCATTCAGTCCCTAGTCTGTAGCAGTGCATGGGATTCTTCCATCCTAAGTGCAGGACTCTGCATTTGTCCTTGTTGAACCTCGTCAGATTTCTTTTGGCCCAATCGTCTAATTTGTCTAGGTCCCTCTGTATCCTATCCCTACCCTCCAGCATATCTACCACTCCTCCCAGTTTAGTGTCATCTGCAAACATGCTGAGGGTGCAGTCCACGCCATCCTCCAGATCATTAATGAAGACATTGAACAAAACTGGCCCCAGGACCGGCCCTTGGGGCACTCCGCTTGATACCGGCTGCCAACTAGATATGGAGCCATTGATCACTACCCGTTGAGCCCGACGATCTAGCCAGCTTTCTATCCACCTTATATCCATCCTTCACCAGTACAATTTTTGTTAATTATTTGCCTACTGAAATTCTGATTTTCATATTTCAGCTGTTTCATCCAAATCTGCTTGCAAAAAAAGTGCACAAGTGTTGTGCTTACCCATGCAAGTTAGGTATTTGTACATTCAACAGGGCTATTACACTCATAAATGGAGAAGGGGTGTGTGTACAGCTCCCTGATTTGATCACGCAATCCTGGTAACTGTGTGTGCAAGTTAGGTGTGTTTTTGGATTCACCGTTGTCCTTGAAAATCAGGCCCTAAACCTCTATGAAAATGGGTAGAATTTATTACGTGTGAATTACAACTCTGACAAATAACTGACTGCCTTTATGTAGTTTATATATTGCTGTTGTCTCAAATTATTGATTACACTTTATAACAGTGATTTATAACCAATTTGATAGCAGTGATTCTGTAGTCCTGAAAACATTGTGGGTCAATTGCTAAGTGACTGTGCACTTAAACCTACTACAGAACTTGCTTTTTTGGCCCATGCAATTAACTTACACAGCAGGTTACCCCAGCAATGGTAAATAATTTTTCTACTAAATGCAAGATTTTAGAGTAAAGTCCTTCCTGACAAATATGGAAGATGTATATATATTTGTATTGTTGTTTGTTCCATGGCATGAAGTAAATGGTTCCGTTTTTATAAAATTATATTTATATTCACAGTGTACCTGATCATGCTAGTTCTACCATTCGGTAGAATTGGCATGTCTGAAAGACACATAAAAATAGTATTCTGATATTTGTAACTGGGACAGGGCTTTGGAAATTTCAAGTGTGACCTCCACATTTTTAGTTTCAAGAGTCCAGCAAGTATGTTGTAACATGTCACAGTGTAAGGTACTGACTTTGGGTGGGGTGGGGAAGGGCTAATGTTGCCTGCAGAGAGTGTCATGTATAAGAATTGGGTTAGTATCCCTTTACATATTTTGTGAGCACTCTAGTGGCCCTCATTGTATTCTGTGTTTCAGAAGCCACCACAACCCTGCCAGAACAGCAGTGCGTATATGTAGCTAGGCCTTGCATATTTGATATATTTAGAAAACACAGTTACTTGGACCCCCCTGTGCCCATGGGGTTCCTCCATATTATGTTTATTGGTAAAGAGCAAGAGACATAACAGAATGGATAAGGGACTTGCCACTATGATAAATGGGTGACTGCTGTTAAGCTCAGTTGATGGAGCTGTGTGTTTTGAGAGATGAAGAAACAGAGTTCTTGTTTGGGGTGAGTGGGTAATCGTGTCTGTTTAAAAAGCTTGTTCTTGGAATCTCCTGTGTTTAGTTACTCTTGTGCACATCTCTTTGTATCTAAGGACAGGTGCTTTATAAATGCAGACAGGTGATAGACACTGTTTGGACTTTGTAGTTTCAGCCAAAGAATATTCTTTATATATTTTATTCAGACTTTAGTAATAAAAAGATGTCCATCCAATTCTCCGGACAGATATGCAATGCTTAAAAATTACACAGTAACAAATAGGATCAATTAAGAGGAAAAATAAGTCTCAGGCAAAGCAGGGACTTGAATGTGGTCTTCTACATCGCAAGTGAGTGCCGCAAACCTAGGTTATTTGGGAGCGGTGGAGGTGTGATTCCTGTCGCTCTCTCCCCAATGCAGGATAGGATTTTTTTTTTTTTTTAAATCTGACAGGATGGGAAAACTGTTTCCCTCTCAGATTTAGTCACAGAATCTCTTTGTAAGTTATCATAGTCTGACTGTACTAACGGAGTCGGAACTACATTCCGACAGCATCCTCTTGAATTGCCATTGCACTGAGAACACTGACGCCGATGTTCTAATGAAACTATTTTTAATGTGCAGTAATTTCCCATGTTATTGTTTACAAGGAACAACTTCAGGACAGTACTTTACAGCGGTCTGTGGAATGCTGTTCGGAGAGCCGCAAAGCTGTTCGGCACAAGAGTGAAGCATCTATCAGTTTTTGGTAGGGACATCTGCTGCTCGCTGTAACCCAGTCCAAGTCTATTTTAGTCTTTCCATAAGATTTTTTAAAATCTCAACCATCATGTTAAAGTGAACTGATTTTCAGCTTGTTTCCTTAATAGTGGCCTAATATTACTTTTCATATAAACACATTACACAGAGTCTAGCTATGAGAGAGGAAGGATGGCCCAATGGGTATGGCACCAGTCTGAGACATGGGAGACCCCGATACAACTCCCTGCTCTACCACTGGCTTCCTATCCGAGTCATTTAGTTTCTCAGTTCCCCATCTGTATAATGGGGATATTAGCACTTCCCTCCCTCACAGAGGTGCTGTGAGGATAAATGCATTAAAGATCATGAAGAGCTCAGATTCCTCAGTGATGGGGCCCATGTAAGTACCACAGATAGCTGCCTCAAGGGCTGCAAAGGGCGGCATCCATAAGAGGGGCTCTATCTTAGGAAGCGTTCCGCTGTGTGAAAAAGTTTCAGAGCCCTGGCTCTGCAGGATATATTTTCTGTATGACAACACTACACATATTAAATAGCTGAAGGCACAACACACACACGTCTGGATCAAAGCTCACCTTTGCTAGGGAATATATAACAGCCCAACCCCTTCTTACTCCTTGATCTGTATTCCTCTATTGACACATTCAGTTTTATTACAGCTTGAGGCAAGAGACAAATTTCCAATACCGCCTAGCAAGTGCTGTATATTGGCATGATATTCCTGTGGAAATAGGTTTTGCTTCTGCAAGAATTCCAAACAAATCCAACATTAAATAGAGTTAATATCATTCATCATGTTGAATTCTTTCACTTTTCTTGTGAAAGTAAAACATATTGCTGTAGGACTATAATTGCAAACATTTCTTCTTTCTTATAAGTATTACTGGCAGGCCCAGATTAAAGAATTTTGGGACCTATGCACTATGGAAATTGCCATCCTCTTCCTTAAACTAGACAGACCATGTGATATACAAGACAATTGCCTCTCTAGGCAAAACTTCTGTGCGCTGCCCGCCTGCCCCCTTCTGCTCCCTAGAACAGAGGTTCTCAGCTGAGGGGGTTCTCCCCCTTAAGGGCAGCATCTGACTTTCTGGTGGGGCATGGCAAGCCTTCTGATAGTTTGGTGGCTATGGCAGAAGTGAAGGGGTCCAGCCCCTGGTCACAATATCACTCATTCAGGTTTGGCCTGGCACCTCTCCATCATGAGAGGCAGCAGGGACAAACCTGAGTGAGTGGTGTTGCAACCTGGCATGTGGGGTCGCAGCACCACTCAGGTTTTTGTGGGGGAGGGGAGTTTCCTGTGGTCAGTGGCCCCCCGATGAGGGACCTGTGCACGGGCACCGAGTGCACATTGGTTAATCCGGGCCTGATTATTGGCATGTTTTAAAAATGTAGGCCAAGATTTTGAAAAGTGACTAGTAATTTGGGGTGCCCGATTTGAGGTAATTCAGTTTAGCTGTAAAGGAAGATAAGTGCATAAGTGCCCTAGATAGCTTTTAAAATCTCAGTCTCTATCTGTTTAGCCATTTGGGCTCTGCAGTGTCAGCCAAAGATTGTTTACCTCTAACAGAGATACAAATCCTGCCCCCCCTGAAAGTAATGAGAGCTAGGGTTACCATATTTCATGTTCCCAAAAGGAGGACAGTGGGAGGGAGGAATGGGGGGTACAGTTGGCAGTGCAGGATGGGGTACCTGTGCTGGGGGTACTCACTGGAGGTGGGGGGCAGTGGTTGCTCCCTGTCGGTGGCAGAGCAGCTGGCACAAGCCCAGGATGCAGCAGCAACCATCGGTCAGAGCCTCCCTGCGGGACCCCCTTCCCAGCGCTGGGAGGAGCTGGGGAGCAGGATCTGGATTTGAAAACCCCTCTCAGACAGAGAAAGCGGGCTCAAAAAAGAGGCTCTATCCAGAAACCCAGAAGTAAATGAGAGCATCACATACACACTGCCCTAGTAGAATTCCCTCTCTGGCTGGGTGCTCCCCACGCTGCTGTGTTTGAGGCTACTTCCCTGGGCCCTCTGTGATTTGCAAGTCTCCTGTGTCTGAACAGAGTCCAGGCACTGCTCCTTGCTGGGGTCTTTAGGTACACGCTCTGGGTGCAGATCCCTTGTCTAGCACCCCCTAGTGAGAGCTGAGACCACCCAGTCAAACTGCCTAGCCCTTGGGACTAATGCAGACCCCTCAAAGTCCCCTGTAATTTAAGCACACCTGTTCCCAGAGTTCTACCTTATGGGTACTCAGGTTTATAGTTTAACTCTTCAGGACATGTGACATTGAAAGCCAACAGACAGACTTTGCATAAGATTCCAGACACAATTACTCTTTACTTAAACAGCACAAGAAATATACAAATCTAGACAAAATAATAAAGACCTGTATATGTAACGCACACACCTCCTGGGGGGGAGGGGGAGAAGAGAGTGAGTGAGTCTGTTCTATAGCCTTAGCTAACAGCCACTTGGCTTTTAGCTCATGCTGTAGAGGCTCATGCACTGAACACCAGAGGTCCCCAGTTTGATCCCGCCCATCAACGACCAGGGTCTGTCGGCGTTACATATGCATTTACCAGTCTCAATTTCCTCACCACTCTGGAGAGTTCACTGGGCTTGAGACAGAGTCCTCTGAGGAATTCAAGTTCCCTGTCTTGCACATGGCTTCTCTGAAGAACTATGGAGTTCCTCACCCACTCTGCTCCAAGCAGCTTGTTTCCTTTCACCTTGGCTGTCCACAGTTGAACAGGACCCCCTTGTTACAAAAGCACCCCCAACTCTTCCCCTCTCCTGCCCAAAGCTTCCCTTTCCCCAAGAGGTTATGAGACACTTTTTCTCTGTGCCTTTTTTCCTTCTACAATACTTGCTTTCACTGCTGTTGGAACTTGTTGGAAATTCACCACTCTCATAAATCCCACACATGCTGCCACCAAATACACAGTTCCCAAGGTAATTGCACCTATAACCCCTTTGTGGCCTCCTTAAGGACATCCCACTTAGATCGTAGGCCTTTAGCCATCACCTTTCTCAGAGCAGGATCCTGCAGTCTGCTTCCTCCAGACTGGGACTTAGGCTGCAGAATCTTGTCATTTGCTATGATTATCTCAGCTGGGCTGACTTTAGTTCAGCACCTGCAGTCCTGTTCTATCAGAGGCAATAACAGGGTTAACCAGTGACCAGCCAGCTTTCCTAAAGCAAAGTACAGTTATTCAGAACAAAAGCATTACAGAAAAAAACATACCTTTAAAAACAACGAAGACTATAGACGATAACGGTTCAAAAAAGAACTAGATACATTCATGGAGGATAGGTCCATCAATGGCTATTAGCCAGGATGGGCAGGGATGGTGTCCCTAGCCCCTCAGACCCCCCCTCAGAATCATAAGATAGGTCCAAAAATCATTAGATAGATAGAGGTGGATTTTTTGGTCTGTCTTGCCATTTGAACTCCCCCTGCCCATCCCCAGTGTGTGTCACCAACTCTCCCAAAGTAACACGTGTGGTGATTTTTGCCTCTGTTTCAGAGCTCTCGGCCCCACATCGGCCCATCCCCTTCCCAGCAATGAATTCTTCCCCCAATCTCCAAACCAGTCCTGCCCCCCCCCCCCCCCCCCCCCCCCCCCCCCCCCCCCCCCCCCCCCCCCCNCTTCACCCACCTCTCCCAGACCCGGGGGGTGCCGCAGCAGGGTCCCTCTCCCCCTTCCAGGTTGTTGGGCAGCTCCAGGGGCTCATCATCCCCCTTTGTCCCTTCCTGGGCTGGATGCTGCAGGGAGGCAGAGGCATGCAGCAGAGGTGCTGTCCTGCCCCTGTTGTTCACAGGAGGGGAGGAGGGAGCCAGCTGAGCTGTTGGGCTCTTTCTGTTCCCTCCTCCCCTCCCTTTCTGTGAGAATGACTTCAGGTTACTATGGAGAGAGAGAAAGAGCTCTTCCTACGGCAGCTCTGATTGGTTGCTCAGCCCCAGGAGGTGGGAAAGTGGGGCAGACAGCCAATCAGAGGGGATTTCCACTCAGGCAGGGCTCAAACAAATAAATTCACTGTAGGGCTGGAGACTCTGGCCTCAGGGCCAGAGTGGTGTCAGCCCCAGCCAAAATCCCATCATTCATGAAAAAATTGTCAGAGTTAGCAACACTGGGTGAGCAACCCCCTGCCCCACATCAAGGAGGTCTTGTTTGGCAGACCTCTCTATACTATCTAGAACAGTCTATACTATCGCTCCCAGGGTGATACTTCCCCAGACTTGTTACCTGCATTAGGAATTTGATTAATTACTCCCCCAATGACTTTAATACCTTCAGGAAACCCTATGACTCCTCCACTGAGCCAGGGATATAGTCACTAGCCTGCCCATAATAATACATATAACAGTTATAAAGTTGATACACTAGTTTTTGAATATGCCATGTGTCCATAGCATCAGTCAGAGGGAGTTTTGCTATTGACTTGGATGGGACCTTATGTGGCTCATAAGGATTCTAATCCCAACCACTGTGCTAGTCTATGCTCTGTTCTCTAAAGAAATAGCTAGTAAGCTGTTTCAGAATGAGACAACCAAGAGGCACATGATAGATAAAATGTGTAAGCAGAAACCCACATATGTGTAAGGTATGAGCTAAACACTGAAGGTGTTTGCCAGAAGAGTGTACGTGAAAACCCCACCACTGGCAGATATTCCCCCATGCCTACCAAAATAAACAGCCTTTTACGTTATAGCATTAGTTACATAGGTTTATAGCCACATCGATTTCTTCCAGTTATAAGTGAGAAGTGTTAAAGATGTCAAGGAGCCAACACAGTAGATAATCAAGTTGACTCCCCACCTCTGATCCAGAAAAGGCAGAAGATTGTCATTCATGCCTGGTCTACACTACAAAGTTAGGTCAATGTATACCGCCCTGCATTGACATAGTTGTTCATGTGTCTACACTTAATTTGTCTCCTACCAGTGTAAGTACCCCATTACAGCGATGCAGTAACACAACCTCCCTGAGTGGTGTTGAGCCATGAGTGATGTACTGAGGTTGATGTAGTGCGAATGTAGACACTGCGTTACTTATGTTGACCCTAACAGTCCTCCAGCAGCTGTCCTACAATGCCTGACACTGATCACTCTGGTCACAATTGTGAACTCCATTGCCCAGGGGTCATGGAGACTGGAAGGCCCCCCTCCCCTTTAAATCCCTGCAAGTTTTTGAAATGCCTTTTCCTGATTGTCCAGCTTGGCGAGCACATCTAGCAGCTCTCCTTTGTTGTGTGCAACTGCCCAGTTGACCATGCCGGCTACACTCTCCAGATGTGCTCTAGCTTGGAGTAGATAGGAGATATTGGATCTCCTGGGCCTGTGGGGAGAAGAGGCTCCGCAAGCACAGTTATGGACACGCTGTAGAAACATGGACATCTATGAGCAGATTGCGTGGGGGATGCAGGAGAAGGGGTACAACAGGGACCAGCACTAGTGCTGCATGAAAGCAAAGGAATTGCATCAGGCGTATCAGAAGGCCAGGGAGGCCAACAGTCAATTTAGTGCCAAGCCACAAACCTGCTGCTTTTACAAAGAGCTGCATGCCATACATGGGGGAGACCCCACTACCACCCCACAGACCACCACGGAAACCTCCAAGGTAACTGAGCCACAGGCCCCTGGGGTGAACAGCAAGGATGAGGAGGAAGTGGAGGAGGCCTGGCTGATCGCACTGCTCCCATGGGGCTGGAGGGATTCCCAGGATCTGTGTGTGTTGGGGCACTAGGGAGTGGGGGGTTCTGTGTGGGGTGCTGTGCAGTTGTGGTGGGACTATAGGGGGCGCTGGGCAGGGGTGGTGGTGTGCAAGGCACTGTGCATTTATGGTGGGGGGATTTGTGTGGGGGTGCTGGGCATAGTGAGTCCGGAGGACACTGGGCATAGGGAGTCAGGGGGGTGTTGGGTGGGGGGGCTGTGTGGCATGGTGTGGGCCCGCCCCCAAGGGGAAGTGGCATACTGACAGCACAGAGCCGGGCAGACCAGTGTGTGTCTGGCCATGCCATGCCCCATTGCCCCTGGCTGGCCCCTCGGTCCGGGAACCGACCTCCCCGCACCATGCTCCATTGCCCCCATGGGGGCCCACAAATATGTTTGGTGCCAGGCCCACAAAAGGTTAATCCAGCTCTGGGAGGAAGAGCAGGCGTATGGGGCACATGCTACAAGCCAGGACCTGTTTGACACTCTACCGCAGTCCAGTCAGTCCTGGCAGTCGAGCACAGGTGAGACCGATGCAGGGAAAGGAACCTTGGGTAAGTGTATAAATTTATTTCCCATTACAGCGATGATGTCCCCAACTTAACAGCACACAACCACTGACTTTTCATTTAATTTACTCATACTAGAAAAGGTTGCAGTACAAGTAAGAGAGGAATGTCCCTTGAATATTCCTGAAAGATCTCAGTGAAACTTTCATAGAGGCACTCTGAAATCCTCTGCCGAAGGTTTCTAGGGATGGCTGCCTTATTTCTTCCTCCGCGGTAGGACACTTTACCATGCCAGTCAGCAATAACTTCAGCAGGTACCATTGCAGTACACAGGCCAGCAGCATGTGGGCCCATGCAGCTTCGGGACGCCAGCAGCAGCTGTGTTTTCTCTGCCTTTGTTACCCTTAGGAGTGAGATATCAGCTAAAATCGCCACTGTCTGTGTCTAACGGTGCCATTATTCAGTGCCGTTGCCCTATACTTATAGTTTCAAGCAACCGAGCAATTCCCGCCTCATTTCCCTCACCCCGGTGGGTCATACTCACCAAGTCTGGTGCTGTGAGTGGTGCAGAAGTGTCAATAAGCATGTTTTGTTTAATACTTTAGGGGAGCAAGGGAAGGGAGTTCTGAATCTTAAGTTTCGCTTTCCGCTGTGACTATACTGACAATCATACCTCTGTATGTTTTATGCGCTGCTACTGCCATTGCAGCCTTGAGAGGTTCCCCCTTCACACTCATAGAACACCAGAACCAGATAAGGAGGAAAAGGAGATGATTCAGGATGATGTGTTCAGTGAGATCCTGCAAGTCAGTGCTGCCTCAGACCATGAGGAAAGGTCGGAGGGTGAACATTTCAGATAGCCTGGAGAAGGAAAGCACAGATAGGAGAAAGGCCCAGGATTCCCAGTAAGAAAAGGAGAGGGAGATGAACCAGGACATAATCTGGCAGCAAACACAAATGCTGCAGATTCTTGTGGACCCGCAGGTTCAACAATCATGGACTTGCCTCCCTTTGCAGTCCATAGAGAACTCCATTACAGCACCTCCTTATTCCCTCAACATTCCACATGGCATCAGGGGCCCTATCCCTACTGCTCCACTGCAGGGAACATTAAGGACAACCACAGCTTCATATACATTGACCTGTGAAAGCTACGGCTGTAGTATGTGTAGGTTAAATGGACATTGTTAAGCTCTGTTCCATTAGTATATTAAGTTTTTAATGTATTTGCTTTTAAATTGCACAGCTGTTTTTTTTGTACTGGCTGTGCTACTGAATAAAATTCTATTGTTTGGAAAATAATTCATCTTTATTAGTTCACAGCATATGTTGCAGAGTGCCTAGCAGTTCTGAAAGCACGCATTTATTTCAACTCATAGGATCAGTGACAAACACAGGGTAATAATCATAAAAGTACAGCAATCACCACACAATTCCTAACAGGCCCCAAAACAGCAGGGTCAGGTAGAGCACAGTACACCATACCACATTACTCTGGCTCACTGTTAAAGTGCTCTTTCAAAGTCTTCCTGAGCCATATAGCTCCACGCTGAACTCTTCTAATAGCCCTTGCGTCTAGCTGTTCAAACACAGCAGACAGACAAGCTACCTCTTCCCTCCACCCCAGTGGCAACTTTTCCCCCTTTGCTTCACAGATATTATGCAGGACACAGCAGGCAGCTATGGCCATTGGGATATTTTTTTCACTGACATCCAATTTTGTGAGTAAACAACACCAGCATCCCTTCAATCTACCAAAAGTGCATTCAACTGTCATTCCACACCTGCTGAGTCAGTAGTTGAGATGTTCTCTGGTGCTGTTGAGGTGGCCATAGTATGACTTCATGAGCCCGGGGAGCAAGAGGCAGGCTGGATCCCCCAGGATGACTATTCAACATCGTCAATGGTAATCTGCCAGTTGGGAAAGAAAGTCCCAGCTTGTAGCTTTCTGAATAGTCCTGTGTTTTTAAAGATGCGAGTGTCGTGTACCTTCCCTAACCAGCCAGCACTGATGTTGGTGAAGCTTCCTTGGTGATCCACCAGTGCTTGCATAGCCACAGAAAAGTAGCCCTTTCTGTTGATGTACTCTGTGACAAGGTGGTCTGGTACTAAAATAGGGACATATGTGGCATCTATTGCTTCCGTGCAGTTCGGGAACCCCATTGCTGCAAATCCATCCACTGTGTCCTGCACAATGCCAAGAGTCACAGTCCTGCATTGCAGCAGATGATTAATGGGTCCTGTCCACTTGCATGACAACAGCACCCACAGTGGATTTTCCAACTTCAAAATTATTTTGCATTGACCAGTAGCAATCTGGCATTGCCAGTTTCCACAGCATGATCGCCACTCGCTTCTCCACTGTCAGTGCGGCTCTCATTTTGGTGTCCCTGTACTGAAGGGTTGGAATGAGCTCAGCACCCAGATCCAGGAATGTGGCCTTGCACATCTGTAAGTTCTGCAGCCACTGTTCATCATCCCACCCCTGCATTATGATGCGATCCCACCCATCAGTTCTCATTTCTTGGGCCCAGAAGTGGCGCTCCATCATCTATAGCTGCTCTGTGAACACTACCAACAACCTTAAATTGGTTCTTGCTCTGTCCTACAGCAATCCGTCCTCCAAGAAATCGTCATGTTCCACACTGATTCAGTTCTTCTTATGGTTCTGCAAATACTGGTGGATTATGCATCCTTGCTTGCAATAGTGCATCCTGTGCTTATGACAATAGTACAGAGCTGCACAGTCTTCATGCTTCAGTCAGAGATGGCAGACAGCAAAGAGGGCTCTGCAGGTTCCTGAGATTTTTTAAAAAGCACGAAAATTACAGATATAGAGGACACTATGGGATGGAGTCAGTTGCACATTGAGAAGTTGGCCCTTTGCACCCAGTCACCCTTGAGCAACTCGTTTCTGCTCCACCAGGCTTTGCCAAAGTTCTCAATAGACAGTGAGCTGGATGGTGGCAGGTTGCACACTGGGATACCTAACCATGGTGCTCTGACACAAGCACTCCTGGGGAATACACACAGCGCCACCACAAGGAGTCAAGTATGCATGCACACAAGCAATATACGACCTGCGTTGGCTTTATGCTGATATAACTTGCATCGACCAAAGTTTGTAGTGTAGACGTGGCCTCAGTCCTTTTCAAACAAATGGGAATCGAGACTGAAGTGCTGGAAAATGCAGCCTAAGACTACCAAGCAGATCATAATTAGAGAACTGATCCCCAAAGATGGGAATCCTCTCATGAGCAAGTGATACTCACTGGCGAGTAAGGGCTGCACAACCAGACTCTTAGCTAGCTCCAGACCATACATATGTTTTAAACACCAGAGAGAAATTCTTATTGTCCGAGGCCTTTGGGTGGAAAGTTTTAAAAGTGCTGGTTACTGCAATTGAAGGTCATTTTTTCTGGATGTAGAAAACAGAGATGGAACCGACCTATTACAGTAGGTGACCTAGACCCATCCTTGGCCAGTGCAGGATTGTTCCCTAGAGTAGTACAATTACTTGTGCACTGTCCCATCTTGGTTTAAATGCCCTCCAGCTCGCTGACCATTTTTGTTGCTTTTCTCTGAATTCTCTCCAGTTAGTCAATAATTTTCTGGTAATAAGGTGCCCGCTACCCTCTCTGTAATATGATACCTTTGTCTCTACTGCCCAAAACTGCATTGGCCTTTTGTTGCTTGCTATATCACATTACAATCACACAGTATCAGCCCAAAGTCATTTTTAGCCAGTGCTGTCTTCAGGTTTCTCCCTTCAATTGAATGTCTGCTTTTTGGATTATTTCTCTCCTCCCCTGCCCCTGATCTCTCAGCTTCCTTCCTCCCCCCCTCTCCCCCCCCATCCCCAAATCCACAATATCCAGATCCCATAGCCAAAGCCACAACACCCATATTCAAGTGATAAGTGGACGATGATCTGAAATGGGATTCACTGTTGCATGGTGCAATCTGTAAAGCAAAGAACTTACTGATGTTGCAAAAAAAAAAAAAAGCTGTCTGGTCACATGGTGATGCCTCATCTTCCTCATTTCCAGCTGCTAAACTGTATTAAAAAAAGTTTAAAATACATGAACCTAATATTACTTTCACATGTCTGCATTTGCTCTAGTTGCCACTGGGATGTGATCTGATCATGATTGATAGGGGAAATGCCATTGTAATCACAGATGGAATGAGAGGTGATACATGAAACAATCTTTGTATTAAGGTGTGGTGCACACTCTGAAAAGCCTGAAAACTCTTGATTCTGTGTTTATGGAGAGGAAGGGTGGTTCAGGGTTAGAATGCTAGACTTGGGACAATCACGTTCAGTTTCTTCCTTTACCACAGACTTCCTTTGTGACCTTGGGTTAGTCACTTAGTCTTTCAGTTCCCTATCTATAAAGTGGAATAATTACACTTCCCTACCTCAAAGGGGTGTTGTGAGGATAAATACACGAAAAGATTGTGAGGTAGTCAGATACTACTGTGATGGGACCACGTATGTACCTAAGATAGATAAACTGAAAACAAATCAGGAAGCAAAAATAACAGTTTCTCTGTTCATACATTTAAATACAATCCATGATTTTAATATACATATATATATATAAAGCCAAGATTTCTAAAAGTAAATAGTGATTTTGGCTTCCTAACTTGAGCCACCTTAAAGGGGCCCAGTTTTCAGAGAATGCTGAGCATCCACCCTTAGGCCCCACCAAGGTGTCTCCAGTCTGGCACTCAAAGACTGAGGCACATAAAATCACTAGTCACTTAGGAAAATCTGTACCTCTGTTCCCTGTACCTTAAAGGAGGAATGCTACAGTATTGTTTAAGCCTGGCATTAGCCTGAAATCTGATCTGTTCCTGACCATTAGCCACTGTCATGCTGATCACTCTAATATAATGTATGAACTGCCCTCACTATAAGTCATGCTTGCTTAGTACTGCATCAGCACTCACTGCCCAACCCTCCTTTGTTTTTCAGCCCAAGGAGGAGTATCTTTACTAGTCCCGCAACCCAACATAAATGCCACCGTGGCACAAAATATTCTCCTCTCTGTTGAATATTCTTGCAAAGGCATAGTCTCCATTGAGTGGAAGCATGTGTCGAGTTGGGGCACCAACAAAATTGTGGAGTGGAAACCGGGGAGTTATACTAACATATCCAAAAGTTACAAGGACCGAGTGAACACTTATGAAAACGGCTCTATACAGCTTCTGAATGTAGACGTGAGAGATGCTGGCTATTATGTTGTCACCATAACAGAAGAGTTGGGAACCAACATCTACGGCACCATCGTATTAAGTGTCTATGGTATGAACTAATCAGTAGTTCTTTTATTCTACCATTGAAATGTATATGTGCTCATGACCAACTTCATCATGTTATGTTTTTTCCCCCCTTAGAGATTATCTATGAAGATTTACATTTTGTAGCTGTCTTCTTTGCATTTCTCACTGCTGTGTCTGCAGTTTTAGTCTGCTGCATGTGGTTCTGTAATAAATCTGTGCATCTATTCCAGAATAAGAGAGACAAGCTTAAAGGTAATTTTCTGTGCGTGGACATCATGATGTAATGAGGTTTCCATGCCTAAATTATGAACATTTGTTCACTTGTGATTTGGTCCTGGGAGGTGCTGAGCATCGATACCTCCCATTGACTTCAATGAGAGTTACTGATCATCAAGATCAAGCCTTTAATGTAGGCCAATGAAGAATGCTCGCTGTTGTTAAAAGTCCTACTTATAATTAGACTTTTAAAAAAAAACACTAGGAAATGTACTGTAAGGAACAACTCTGAATTGCAACTCTTCAGGCAACTTTTGTAATGGCTGAGTAACAAGCCAAGATGATACTGGATTATGCTCCAGAGAATATGCTTCCTTCTCTATCCAGATCCTACCTAACCCTTCACTAGTTTCAGGCCATCTACCTTCTCAGTGCAGACCTTCCAGTGGCTTTTTCCTGTTGGTAAAAAGTCAGTATTTTTGCCTATTTGGGCACAATTTGAAGCAGGAAAAATAGACCTTTTACCAGACAAGTAAAGATAGTTTAAGTTCTGAGGCAGTGTGGTCCAAATCATCTTGGTTTTTTTAACTCTGCTGAAGTCAATGAGTTATAGAAGGGATAAATTTGCTCCAGTAGGTCTTTTTCATCTCTCACCTCTATGCTTGTAAGACCCCAAAAGGTTTTCATACATACATGACATATTTCTGTGACTTCTGTTGCAGCTGAAAACACTTTCATTATGTGCACTGAATATACATTGCCATGGTTTACCTAAGATGAACATTTACTCAGCCTCTTAGAGGAGGGCCATTTTGTACAAGATACTCCCATGGGCACAGATGCAGAAAACAGGATATTTGACTCAACAACAAACACAATTTGTTGTATCAGATCCAACCAATGATCCATCAGCTTCAGTACCTCACCCAGGGGAATGGTCTAAATAGAGCTCAGTTCTGAGATTTCACCCGTTTCCACCATCTTCCATCAAGGCATTTGCAACCTAATGCTATTTTTGCTGAGAGTCCTGATTTAAGGAGTTTGTTCAGAGAAGGTCCCCGCCTCTGAAACCAGCCAGTGCTGATGTTCTGCCAGAGCTTTGTAAACTTCAGAGTAAAGTGCCACCCTTATCTGTCTGGTCAAACTTGGGAATGACAGTGTGTAGTCCAGGGGTCGGCAACCTTTCCGAAGTGCTGTGCCGAGTCTTCTTTTATTCCCTCTAATTTAAGGTTTCGCGTGCCAGTAATACATTTTAACATTTTTAGAAGGTCTCTTTCTATAAGTCTATAATATATAACTAAACTATTGTTATATGTAAAGTAAATAAGGTTTTTAAAATGTTTAAGAAGCTTCATTTAAAATTAAATTAAAATACAGAGCCCCCGGACCGGTGGCCAGGACCCGGGCAGTGTGAGTGCCACTGAAAATCAGCTCGTGTGCCGCCTTTGGCACACGTGCCATAGGTTGCCTACCCCTGGTGTAGTCAGTCACAACAGGTTATGGTATCTTAGTGGTCTTCTGCTCTTTAAAGAAACCAGTATCATTTATGTTTTTAAACATGGTGAGGGGCACTGTATGTGGTTAACTAAAATATTTTTAAATACCTTTACTAAATTGAAAAAATCATTTACAATCCCAGAGTAATCATATCTGAGCAAGTTTGTACTAATGACAAAAGGTTCAGATATTAACATTAGGTGAATTGTTAATTTTGAAATGTTGGTCTTCTAATTGATTTTCAGATCAATAAATTTATCTTTCTATTTGCAGCCAGAACAGCTGAAGAGATAGAACTGCAAACCATTGAGTGTTAGCCAAGAACATTTCATAACAAATAACATTTCTACCTCAAGAAAAAATAATGGTAAGGGAAAGGGGGGAACCCACAAAAGGTAAAGTTTTTATACAATCTTTTTTTAACATGACTGATATAGAAACTTCCTGACTTGCAAATAAGACGTCAATTGGAGATGGAATCAGAGCTGCATGTATAGAGCCTCTTGCAAGTGTGAAGATTTCAGTTCTACCATTTACACTGGACACGGTCAAAGAGAACAGACTGCTTACTTTGTTGAGCATGGGGACTGTTTATGGGCTATATCATAAGATCTTTAGCCTGTATCTCGCTCAGAAAAACAAACCAACCATGCTACTTTGGCTACATAAAACTGGGGAATAGAAAGAGGACTTGGTTAAGGTCTTAACGAACATTTGTTTTGCTAATGAGTATCCCAGCTAGTGCAAGTTTCCCATCACAAATAGGCAGCAGACTAGACCTCAGCATTCTTCAACATGCTGCAATTGTGCATTAATGTATTAAATTATTAATTTTAAAATAAATGAAGGACAGTATACTGTATACTGCATATTATGCTGCTATCTTCAGGCAAAAAGAATTTGCTGAAGCCTCTGAAAACTATTATAATTCATCATGAGACAAAAGTGAATTTGAGCCAATGACCCCATGGTTGAAATTCCATCACTCAGTGTCTTTATGATTGTTTACATTGTTCCATGATATTAATGCACACTTAACATTCTTATGGAAAGTTCTTAAACAATGAACAATGCAAATGTATAGAAGGTGACACCGTCAATAGACTATGATTAGAACAGTCAGAAAAGTTCTGGTGGGGTCAAAAAGTGACATGGAGCTTAATCCTGAGAGGTACAGCGCGCCATGGATTCCACAAACTCAGGCCAGCAAAGCATTGAGTCTATCTTGAATGGGAGAGCTGCTTAACAAGGTGTGACGGTACTGCCTGTTGGAGCCAGCTGAGGTCACTCAATCAGGGTGAACTGCANTTTTATTTTTTGTAACCAAATATTAAATGAACTAACGAATACTGGTCTGTATCTGTGTGCTGCACTTAAGGTTATTATATAGGTCTTCTGAGTGGAGTAATATTGGCTTTTTGAAACAGAAAGCACTAAAGTTTGTTTACTTAAGTAAGTTTGAAAGCATTAAGCTCTAAATTATCTTGTTTTTGTAAGAAGAGAGGAATACTATATTATGAAATAAACCTTGAAAATGAGACACACTGGATCAGTCTGTATCTGAACTGATATCTATAATCTTAAATACTTATATGGTCCTTATTATCATAGTATCTAAGTGCCTCATGCTCTTTAATGTATTTATCCACACAACACTCCTGTGAGGTTGGGAAGTGCTATTATTGCCATTTTACAGATTGAAATCAATGGAAGCTAGGCACATATCTGCTTCTTAAAGCACCTAAATACCTTTACAAAGCTGACCTTAAGTAACTTGCCCAAGGTCACATTGGAGGGTTGTGATAGAATAGGGATTTGGAGCCAGGTCTTTCAAATGCTGGAGTAGTGTCCTAACCACTAGACAAAACTTCCTTTCATGTTAGATTTTATCATCTTAATAAAACACCACAAAAGAATGTCATAAGTTTCAGGGGAGTTGCTGTGGTCTGCAGAGATGGTACCTGAAACACATGAAAGAATGCATTCAAAAATGTAACCTGCTAAGCAACTTGGAAAAAAAACAAAAAAACACGTTGTAACATTTTGCAGTCCTGCCACCATACAGCGTAAGGACAGGTCTGGACGTAGGCAGACCTTCAAGCAACATCCAAGTGCTATAGGAAGTATTGTTGAGGATTCAGGAAGCGGGAATTTTCCTCATTAGTGTTGAATCAACACTAATGCCAGTATGGAGCGGGGAGGAAGATTATGCTACTTGAGGTGCCAACTTTCAGATGAAGCATGAACTTTAAGTTTACCCAAGTGCAGTCATGAAAAATCCCATGGCATTTTCTGTAAGAATGGGGGTGGGCAGGAGGGGGGTGCAGGAGGAAGCCTTACTATTCTAGCCAGATTCCAATTCAGGTCATTACATTTTGCCAGCTCCCTGAAGTTCCAACTGGACTTAGTATCCATCACTTGCTATTGTGCTGCACTGTGTTTCACTAATGGATAATGTGATTCCAAATCTTCCTGAGAACAGCACTGTGACACCTTAATATCGGTAAAGCAAGAATACAGAACAATACTGAAGCCTTCAGTATTTGTTACTTTTAGAACCCATTTCACAAATATATTTGCATAATTTATAGGTGAAAATCACAGAATCAATAAAATACAAAATGTACTTGAATGATAAAATTGCTCTACATTTTTGTGTTGTGGACATTCCTACTGCCCCTTCTCTTAAAGCTAAGTAGAGCAGACCAAACCAGGAATAACTATAAAATGGACTACAAATTTTGGCCAGCAAGAAAGTATCTGAGCCATAAAAGAAAAACATAGATAAGCTTTATAAAAGATTTAACTACCGGTGTCTGGCAGGCTATATTGCATTAATTTCCGCACTGGCACCCACTGAGTACGTATCATATCCTGGGGGCATCATACTGATTCCTTTTGTTCCTCATATCTGCTACAGTAGGCTGCAAGGATGTAGACAAGCATTTATTACTTTAGAGATGTAGTGCCTAGAGCTTTATCCCCTGAAAAAAGAAAAGTGTACCTGACATTTATTCTTGCAGAAAGTACACAATACATTGGGAAAATCTTTGACTATGAGGGAAAAAACCAACATATGGCACAAAAAGGAATTGGGTTTTGGTCTATTTGTATCGCATCCTTCCTCACAAAGTGCTTTACAGTGACTATGTATACATACAGCATAATACTGATAACGTTACAAGACACAGAACAGGCTACAGTTTTTGTTGTGTGAACATTTTGGTTGCTTTTGTGGCTTTATCCTTAAAGATTTAAGCCTTAAATGTGAAGTCGATCGCTAAGGCAATCCAAGTGCATATAGTTGGACTTATGTTGGACACCAGCGAACAAAACATAAAATAAGAGACTGGCACTATCATACAGGACGTACCAAAATGTCATCTCATCGACTGATATTTGCCCCCTTAACAATTACAGGGAATATTCAGCAAATGCATATATGTAAAGTAATGCACTAAGAAAGGCTATTTGCATCTATACCTTTGAGTTACAATACCTAAGAGGAAGTATTAAAAAAGGGACAATTTGAAGATTTAAAATGCATTATAACAGCATGAAAACTTTTCACAATTTTGCATTTCTTTCAGTTTGGTTAATGAAATACTGATTTAGTGTCTATCCCCTCGACTATTCAATTTCACTTATAGGTGCTGTCATCCACTTCCAGATTCTAATGCACTAGCTGAATACTACAATGGGTGGGTTCCAAACAGCACAGGAATATTTAAAGAGTAGTTGCAGTAGTTTATAAAAATAGTAGCATTTTTACTGTAGATCTTACAAGAATACTACATTTTAATCCAAATTTAACCTGTCGGCCTCCCTTTATGGAGAGACCCATTTATGAAATAAAAGATTTTTTTTCCACATGTACCATCATTGCCAATAAGGTTGGGCAAAGCTAAACAACTCTGGAATTACATCTCACATGCTAATGGTGGGATAAATTAAGATATTTATAGTTTTATGGTTAAATAGTTGGGGGGTTCAATAATTGAAAGGTGTGATATATACTAATGTAGCTACCACAGCACACTAACTGCAAGATTTCTGCTTGGAATATTTCAACCTATCTGGGGGAATTAAGAAACCTTCCATTAAAACATCCACTTCTATTAGACTGCTTTGAAAATCTTAACCTTAAATGGCTGACTTGCCTATCACTGTGTGTTTAGCGTTTAGAAATGAAGGAGAACTGCCAAAATTTTCAAATTTAGGTGTCTGAAATTAGGTACTTAGCACTTGTGAAAATAAGGCTCCGAGGAACTCCCATTGACATTTGTGGAAACTCAGCACTTTTGAGACAGGCTCCTATTAAGGTGTCTAACCATGGATTTAGGAACCTAAATTTTGACACCCTGCCACGGGGCTCACTCAATGCTAGGGCGCCTCCTCCTGGCTGCTCTGGAAATTACCTTCTTCTGCAGGTGCTGCGCACTTCTCTGGTGGTCTCTCCACCCATCGCCCTCTCTCACCCTGCAGCCCCCATTGCTCCAGGAGCTGCTTCTTCTTGGTGACTTGGACCTCCGGCCAGGTCTCTATGGTCCTCCCCTTCTGGGGTATCAGAGTCTCTTGGGGAAAACTATCCCAGGCTTTCTGCTCTCCACTGCTGGTTTAGGCCACTTCCCCAGTGGCTGGTAGGGTAACCCAGGCCTGCCCTCTATTCCAGGTTCCAGCACAGGGACCCTCTGATCAGCAGCCAAGGACTGCACTATCCTAAACCTTGCTGCTTTTCCCCTGAGCCTTTCTGACCACCCCGCACCGCTCTGCGTAAACTGCCAGCATAAACTCCCTCCTCCTAGGGAGTAACTGTAGACTACACACCATAGTCCCAAACCCACCTCCCTTCAGCCAGGGGGCTGCAGGGAAGTAGTCTGCAGTCAGATCCTTTCTGCTCTCAGCTCCTGTTCCCATCCATCTGAGCCTCATCTAATTAATCCCTGCACCCTGGCTCCTCCTCCAAGTGCAGCCTGGGCAGTTAATTGGCCCACCTAGCCACCTTAACCCTTTCAGGCCTCGTGTGGGGTGGACACCTCATTACACATGCAAATCTAAATATCTTGGTCAATTTCTTAAGTACAAGTCCTTTGTGCAGTGCCTACAAAAATGTGTTTCTCTTGCATTTACTTTCCTTTTCAAAAAGTGACAAAAGTAGCAACCTGCAAAATTTTTATTTTTTTTTTAAAAGTAGCCTCACTATGACCTCATATCTGACATCAGGGAATGCTTGTTCATTATTTCTGGGTGCAGTGGTATCCCTAAGGTGAATTTAAATTCCAAAGAAAGTCCTGTGATTTTCAGCCTAGTTCACAATCTCACATTTTCTTATATTGAATGAAAGAAGCATGGGGTAGTAGTATGAGCACAGGACTGGGAGCTGGGAACAACCTCATTCTAAATCATGCCTCTGAGGCAAAGGTCTCAGAAGTTTGTAAATTTGTTCAGAAGACACAGTATCTCCTTCTCTACCTGGAATCTGACCATGCCGTGTTTGTAAAGCCCTTGTAAGAAGGGGGAAAAGTACCTTTCGTGTTGTTATGGAGAAGTCACATGTATCCTCGAGTAAGGTTTCAATCACCTGTAAACTATTTTCAATTGATATTTTTTCATTTCCTCCCTTAAAATATCCCTTTGATAAGAGGCTAAAAGGGAAAGTTTTCACCTTCATAAATCCGTTATGATACAAACTAGTGCTTCGATGTGTTGAAAAAAAACCATGTTCCATATTTGTGATTAATATTGTAATGAAAATACCTGCCTTGGAAACACACACATTGAAAAACCAATTTGCAGAATGTATTGTCTAATATATAGTTGCTATAGCTAGTCTCTATCACTAGGAGAAGATAGCTGAAATAGTACAATCAATCCACACATTTTATTTGTGATTTATAAGATGTACTGACTAACTCACCTCAGTGTACAGTATATGCACATACATCTAGAACAACTTATAGATGCCAAAACAAACCACTAGGAATTCAACTTCAGGCAAGAGAGATAAGCTTTGCACCATAACCTAAAGATTAACTAATGGGAGGTGTCAATCTCAACCAGAAATGGTCCCCCATTCTTTCCAGTTTGGTTTTAGTGGTACCCGAATCACCCAAAAAAGTTATTGTGTGAGTGAACATTGATGTCACCCAAGGTAACTGCAATACCAAAGTAGACAAGAACGGTGTTAGCTTGCAAGCACACTTACTACAAGAGATGTTCATCACAACAGTTCCCATCTTCAACCTAGTCTGGGATTTGCACACACGGAGTCCATACAAACAAATTCAGTTAGGAGAGGGGACTTCTTGCATCTGCCTTCAGATGCAAACACAGAAAGACCCTACTTTTTGCCCTCTTTTGGGTGCTACACAAAAACCACTTCTGGAGAAAGCCAAAATCGGAATCCCACCCAGGTAGGTCCATTCCAGGTCAGTGACCTCCATCCATGATTACTGGTGGTAGAAAATGTGTCAACAAACAGGCATTAAGGAGCATTCCCAGATACATTCCCACATATACTTGCCCATACCTTTAGGGTGAACAAACTTCTTTTCTCTTAAAACAATAGGTGAAAGAATGTCCAGAGGCCACACCAAAGTAGGGTCCCACGGAGACACTCCAATTTAAGGGCACACATCAGAAACTCACTCCATAAGGATGACATGAATTATGAATCTTATGAGGCTTTAATAATTCATTATGGGCTCTGTTGTCCCTTTCATTGTCTATTTCCATCCAAAAAAATCTACTAGCAGTCAGAAGAGCAAGCCCCTGAACATGCTATGAATATTAGGACTGCTCCCCCAAATGCTCAGTGGTAGCATAACATATACTCTCTCTCAAGACCAAAAATCACCACCTCTCAGAAGAGCTTATAGGCAAGTCTTCTGAGGAAAACTGCAAAGTCACAATGAACAGAGGTTTGTCCATACAGGAATGAACAGGCTATTGAGCTTCATTTTATAAAGGAAAACTGGGATAGCCAATTGGATCTGAACCACTAAATATTACCAGAAAGCTGTATTATGTTTGTACTTTATTAGCTCGAGTATCTTTAGAAATTTGATCACGAGAATTAGTCAGGTGTTCTCTCAGTAACTTTCGGTAGTCAAATGCAAAGGCAATTTTAGGCATCTGCAATAAACAGCAACCTTCAGAACTGCACCCCTGGTATCATATGAGCACTCCAAGCTAGAAAAATAAGGTAATATTTTAATGCTATTTTTAAACTTTAATTGAAAGGAACATTTTAAAAAATCATATTTATTTCACATAGCAAGTAACATAGTTCTGACATAATCACAATGGATACATATCTATAGAGAACTGCAAAACTGAACACTTTGCACTGTTTTCTATTTTCATGTATTGTCTCCCAGGGTAGGTTTCCCTTTGTTGTGATCATTGATACGACTACAAATGAGTGGCAATCCAGTGTCCTCCTTAGTAAGATGTCAGGCAATTAGCATGGAGTTAGGGCAGCCATGAGGAGCTCCAATTTATATACAAAGTTACGCCCTTCCATTTTATTCCACTGAACTTCCCTGAATGGCCCACGAAGATGGTTCCATTTACTGTCTTGTAGCACATCACTTTTGGGGAGGTCTTTGCACTGACACCGTGGAAACTGAACCATAACTTTGCTGCCACTTTCAGGACCATTACGTACTGCAATGAACAGAAAATACATAAGTATAAAGCCTTTACAGTTTTTTTAATTCATCATATTAAATATCCCTATACGTAGTATACTAGCCGTACATTTTCCCTTTAAGTACATTTCCATATTGTAACTAAACAAACGAACAAAAAAATTAAAACACTGTTACTTCTAATGAAGTCTTCTTCTGACTTACTCTCAAGGTTTCCCATTTTCCCTGCATGTTTTCATTGCTCTTTTGCACTACATTTTCCTGGTCAGAGCAAACCAGCAGTCAACTGTATTCAGGAGAGTTAAATGAGCACAGGAATACTAACATTTTTTCCACAAATTCCCACTGAGCTTTATCCAAAGTCTGAATCTTCGGAATGTATTTATGTGCCTTCTCAAGAAGATTTGATAGGTGAATTCTTTTCCAGTGTACTCATCTGATGTAATCTTTCAGAGAGACAATTATGAAGTCTCCCAACATTTTTGTTACATCTACTATCAGAGAGATCTTTGCAATTCTTTTTTAAAGTACTGTGGGAGTCTAGTTTATCTAAGATAGTACAGGCAAACTGATTAATGAGGGGAGCAAAGCTTTTCAGTGCAGCATTACAGTGCATATAGAAGCATAAGGACTAGTGATCAGAGCACAAGACCAGGAATGATGAATTCTAGTGGATTTATACTGTGTGTATTGGAAACATAATGAAACATATCTTAAACATGGCTACTATCTATTTCTCCTGCATTTATTACAGAACAAATTGGAAAACAATATTTTTAAAAATGCTTTAAGCCGATTACCCCACGTACTAAACAGCAATGAGTAGCAGACTTGATTGAATCAGTACTTTGCATAGATGTCAATTCTACACATAAAATAAAAAGTTTGTTTATAAATTACTTTGTTATATAATGATGCCATAAACTCTCAGGATTGATTCTATAATCAAACTGCTAGAAAGTCTATAGGTCTCATACATTTCTAGTATAATCATACAAAATTCTACCTGAAATAGCATAGTCTCCACTTGGCGATGCCACAGTTATTGCTGATGCATTGCCGATACTCTCTACTGGTCCCAGACCCACATGATTACTGAAACTTAACACGTGCCATCCCATAACTTTAGCCAGCTGCTGAACTGCATGTACTTGATGTTGGGACATCTGAAAGAAGACGGAGGATTAGGTTCTTTTTATCTTTGTCTCTTACTGTTTTTGTTGTACTTGGTTCCTATTCTTTTTTTCCTGGCCTGTATTAGTCATTTAAAAAAAGTGATTTCCACCTCAAATGCACCACCGCGTTTCAGAAGAATTGGTCATTTTATAGAAATACCTCAATACATATAATAGCAAGTAGAAATCTGCCTTCATACATGCCTGTTACTAGCTCATTCGGGGATGGAGAAGATAGAGGTATTCGGTATACACAAGCTACACAGTTCAATAGATCTATAACTCTTTAAAACTTATAGTTTTTGTGAGGTTCTTTTACAAGTTCTGGTTTTTAAAACTAACACAACACAAGTCTCTAAAGCTACTCAAAAATCTTGTATATGGTTAAGGTTTCAGAAGTGTCCTTCCTCTACTCCCACATCCAATTGAGAGAGACCTAACCCTTTTTGTAAAGTATTTACAGGATATTATGCAGAAAAGCGGTAATGAATCATTCCTACATGGCAAATTTGGGAAGAGTTGGGGTTACCAAACACACTTTACATCTGTGTAACATTCTAGTGGAAACTACAGCAATTGTTTATAAGAAAAAGCATTTTAGCTTGCTTTTAATATTATTTATTTGTTGGAAACAGGGAGGAGCCAATGCCATGTAACCAGCCAGGTCTCTGTGAACCACTTTGAAAACCACTTTATTAAGGAAAATGATTCCTCCCTCAACAGAATCTGTTCCAACTTGTTTTCTTTGACTGAGAGTTCCACATTATAAACTGTAAAAAGGCAAATGATCTGTAAATTAATGCAACGCCTGCATCTTTACTACACAATGTGTATTGTACAGACTGTCACATTTGAACAAAAACAACAAGACTAATTGTAAACAGTTAAGAAACCACAGTTCATTCAAATGTCAGCTGATTTAGTAGTGTCACATGCAAAGTTGGAAACCCTGACACAATGTTGAAAGTGATGTTAATTAAGGGCATGTTAGCTATTAAGAACTCTACTCCTGATGAGGTTTGGCTAGAACAAGTTTGTTTTACATAAAAATACCTTAGTGTCTGACATGGCTCCCACTAACTAAGTAGAATCTTATGATTAAGAAAAGCAGCATACTTGTTAGATCAGCACTGTGTTCTGAAGGCTCACATGGTGAATAGCACAAACAATGCATTTAAATGTATTTCAAATGAACTTCTTTGTAAGTATTTCTGAACTCACATCCACCTGGCTAAAATGTGATACAGTTCTCACAGTCGATACACAAACATTTCTTTATGAAGAATGTGGTCAATCATTACTAAACCTGCAAAATTACTGACATTCTTGTCTGCACATGTGGAATTTCTACCTAGTTTCTATCTTTCTGACAATAAACAATACTTTTGTTTCAAATACACTCATGCTACTTATTACTGTTCATCTCAATCGCAGACACAAGACAAACACATGCAAGTAAAAAAATCCCAGGAATTGAACATGAGTTTACCTGAGACAGAAGGAAATCCTGTAATTCTTGCTCTTGATGGGACAACGTAATAACTCTTCCATCTCTGTGCACTACCCTGATCTGTTCAATTCCAATGTTCAGCTGTAGCTGAATGGACCTTTTAAACAAAGAGATACAATCGGTATATTTATTGAAAAATCATCTAGAAGTTGGCAGTTCACAACTACATTAATAAAAGTTCCTATTAAAAAAGTCACTTTTAAAAGCATCTTACACATGCTAAAGAACAATCCAATAGGAAGCTACCATCTTGACACCCCCATATTCTTGATTAGGACAGACAGGGAAAACAGTTTCTATCTGAATGAATAACAAAGCATGAACCTTGTTAGAGATGGTAATATAGTATTGAGGCCTGTTTATTAGCCGGAGATAGAATTTTGGGTTGTGTTTGCCTGTTTGACTTTTGATATTCTTATAACCTTACTAACCTATGTGAATAAGAAACAAAGACACTGTGTGTTGCTTCTGCCTACAACCAGATGGGGTTTTTTGTATAATGAGAAAAGATAAGAAACAGAGCTAAAGTGTTGTATGGTGGGAGTTTAATATATGACTGCCTCGACTCCCAGTCAGGAGGGGCGGTATAAGAAACACTAAAAACCAAAGGAAAGGTAGCCTTGGCCAGTACACAACCTTACTCCCTACCCCTCCCATGGGGGTACAAAAGAGGTGGTACCGAAACCCAGAGACTCAGGACTCTTCAAAATGGAACATGATCATAAATTGTAAGGGGCGGTACCAGGGGCGAGCACGACAGGTATAATTAAGCTTGTTAAGAAGGTGGTGGTGGGGAAAAAAGGAAAGCTCTACTGGTGTAAAGAGCTGGGATTATGCTTGTTTGGTAACCCCAATAAACATCGCATTGCCTGCACTTTGGACTCCGGCCTTCTGCTTTCTGTCTGTGTGACGAGAAACAAGGGCGGGCAGGGGAGCCCTAACAAACCTTTCAAGGTTGCTTGGTAAATTCTGTTTTTAAAATATTTTGGTTAACTTAGAACAGTGGATGTGGTTTATCATCAGAGATGCAAGTGACATAACATGCATCCTCTCTCTCTCCCAGCGAGCTCTATTCTTGTCAATATCAATCTCACTCTAGCTGGTAAGATTCCTGTTCGCTGAAATGCTCCAAGAGCACAGAATCTCATCAACTGCAATTCCCTGTCAACTTAAAAGAACAGAGCCAGCAGAGGGTGAAGACCCAGACAAGCCACATGGGACTTCTCTGTGCTCTCAATAAATTCAGGGTCACCCAATACAGCACAGAACTGAGGACTTACCAGCGTGGCAACTGGAACCAAAGTAACTAAACCAGTTGTAATTCATGCCTTTAATTATTTAAGTGCAAGTCTGTGTGTGGACATTTAATTTTGAAATATGAATGTCTATTTTGGTGCAAGTCTGTGTATAGACACCTGTATTACAGAACTGAATGTCCACACACAGAATTGCACTGAAATAACTAAAGGCGTGCATTGCAAGTGATTATTTTAGTTCCAGTTTCCATATAGACAAGCCCACAGATTTTAACAAGGTTGCAACTGTTGGTTCAGAGATCTAGCAGTTTCTCCAGCCCACTAGTGTGGAAGTAGAGGAAAGCATTTTAAAGACACTTTTAGTAACCAGGACCAACATTTGACTCTTCCCCTAAAGGAATACTGTCATAGTCATTTGAAGAAAAAGGTAGTATCTATGTACTAAATTCCTACATTAATGTAACATTTTTGCTACAGAAGGCAGATAGCTTTTTAACTTTAGGGTTTCTCTTCTGAAAGCTGTTTTGGCAGAGTGTTATTTTTAAGTCAAGCTTATCTCAATCTATGGAAAGTTTAATTTTCTCTCATTCTCTGCAACCACATTAATATTCCATACCTGAACATATAAAGCAAATACACAAATACTGGGCTCACGTTGGTCTGCCTGAAGTTGGATTGGATCTCATAGGAGCAACAGAATGTTATATGCACTCAATCACCACAGCTAAAAGAGACAACTCTATCTATCTAAGTAGAGAATATTTTAGTTTTCATACTTACTTGCATATTTGCTCATATCCTTGGGAAGTTATTAGAACTTTGACACTGGATTCATAAACATCATTTATGTTTGACCAATGGGCCTGAATCTGTGGATCCTCAATACGACTAGCTAGGCTGTCAATGGTTCGAGCAGTTCTAAAAAAACAAAAACAGAAAAACCACACCCCGGTAATCTTTTAATTTTTTTTAATCGCTTGATAGCCCTAGTTCTATTATGACTTCCATGTCTAAAGTGGATAGGGATAATAAAATCATGGTCTAGATATCTAGATAATGTGTGCCACCATCTTTTCTCCAAATAAAGACAGGGTAGTGAGTAGACATCAGTTTGATTAGCTGGTACTGTAAAGTACACTTGTGAAATAAGTTTATTTTACAAACTAAGTTTTATGACACCTAAAGCTACGTATATTTGCGTTATAAGGTGAGCAGTTTGGGCACACACAAGGAGACCAAAACAGTTTTGGTGCCTGAATTGCAAAGGAAGTGTATCTGCTTAAACTTTATACTTTACATGCACCCCCAAGGATAGTCTTAAACATACGTTATTCAGTATAGACATCAGCTATGTGTTTTTACACAGTGTACAGAGGAAAGTACTGAAAAGGACTGAGGTAGTGCTTTTGTTAAAGCAGAGACAACTATTATTATATTATAAGTATCCTGTAGAGGGGTATCTTACAAGTAGTATTGAACTTTCTGTGTTTGCATTCCATGGGTGTCACTATACTCATATACTTGGAGATAGGATTTTTAATCTTAAATATTAGGTGCCAATAAAACTCTTAGAAAAGCATTCTGCCATAACAACAGTAATAAGTTTTGGGAACATTTTCTACAATTAATTCACAGCCTGTGTGGAACACAGTGTTAGTTTTACTATGGCTTTACCAAGAATAGCTTGTGTGCATACCTGCGTCTCAGAAAGATGTGTTTTGCCTGTTTAATGATCTTTTCCAGAAGCCCTTCATTTGGCTGTAAGGAGCTGATGTCATTTTTATCAAAAGCCTGAGGTCCTGCCATTCTCATTCTCTTATGGCCAAATGGTGCACTAGCTGGATGTGGCATCATTGTAGAGCTCAAAGTTTGCTTGTGGAACTGCAACAAACAAGAGCTGTTAGGAGGGATGACTGAAGGAGAAGATAACAAAACTCAAGCATATGCTCTTCTAATCCATACAGCTAATCAATTATAATACACTGCCTCATGTTTTATAAGGACAATTTTAAAAAGTCACACTTCTGAAAAAGAGTGCTGCATGCTATTTTAACACCTATAATCACAGTAATAAAAACTAAGAAAAGTATGCTTCATTTTTCCAGTTTTACTTTGTGCATTTGACTGCAGTTTATGTACAGTCAATTTCATATTTCCCTGTATAGTCTGCTTCCCTGTTTATGTGGATCTTTCGCACAACCGGGAAGGGAAAACTAAAAGGGAGGAGGTGTTGCATTATGCATCAAGAATATATACACTAGTTCTGAGGTCCAGAAGGAAGTGAGAGGCAGACCAGTTGAAAGTCTCTGGGTAAAGATATATAGGAGAGTGACATCATGATTAAGGCTGCGTGTCTGTCACGGAGGTCACGGAAGTCACAGATTCCATTACCTCTGTGACTTTGCAGGGGCTGTAGCCAGCCACACCAGCCGCTGCTGGGGCAGTCTCAGGCCACCACAGCCTGTGGGCCCCCCTCTCACTGCCCAGCAGCAGTAGTTTGGGTGGGGGAGAGGGCTCAGGGCTGGGGTGCGGGATGGCGCTTACCTCAAGGGGGTTCCCCGGAAGTGGCCGGCATGTCCCTGCAGCTCCTAGGTGGAGGGGCCAGGGGGCCCTGTGTGCTGCCCCTGCCTGCAGGCACCACCCCCACAGCCCCCATTAGCTGTGGTTCCTGGCCAATGGGAGCTGCAGCACCGGCACTAGTGGTGGGGGCAGTGTGCGGAGCCCCACTGGCCTTCCCTCTCCCTAGGAGCTGCAGGGACATGTCAGCTGCTTTTGAGGAGCTGCGCAGAGCTAGGTAGGGAGCCTGCCAGCCCCGACAATCTTCCCCTCTCAGCACCAGCGGGGGTCCCGGGCCAGGCGCCGCTGCCCCGCACCTCCCCAGCACCTGCGGAGGTCCCAGGCTGCCTCCCCCTGCCCTGCACCACCGGCGGCCCAAGTTTTAGTTAGGGGTATATAGTAGAAGTCATGGACAGGTTACGGGCTGTGAATTTTGGTTTACTGCCAGTGAGCTGTCCATGACTTTTACTAAAAATACCCATGACTAAAACGTAGCCTTAATCATGATAGAAGTCTGCTATAGACTAACAAAATCAGGAAGAGGAAGTGGATGAGGCATTTCAAGAACAAACAACAGAAATAACCAAAACACAAGACCTGGTAGTAATGGGGGGGACTAAGTGCCCAAATGTCCGTTACAAAAGTAGTATGACAACACACAAAATTTCCCATAAGTTCTTGGAATGTCCTGGGTACAACTTTTTGTTTCAGAAAGTACAGGAAGCAACTGGAGGACAGCCATGCTAGATTTGATTCAGACCAACAGGGAGGAGTTGGTTGCAAATCTGAAGGTGGAAGTCAATTTGGGTGAAAGTGATCATGAGATGATCAATTTCATAAGTCTAAGGAAAGCAAAGAGTAAGAGCAGCAGAATAAGGACAATGGACATTGAAAAAATAGACGAACAAACTCAGAACTGGTAGGAATGAAAATGGGAAGAAAATCTAAGGAATAAAAGGAGTTCAGGAGAGCTGGCAGTTTCTCAAAGAGACAACATTAAAGGCACAACTGAAAACTATTCCGATGTGAAGGAAAGATATCAAGAATAGTAAGAGGCCAATATGGCTCCAAGAAGAGCTCTTTAATGACCAGAAAAATCAAAAAGGAATCCTACAATGAAGAGAAAACATGGACAAATTGCTAAGGAGGAACACAAAAGAATAGCACAAACATGTAGGGACAAAATCAGGCTAAGGTACAAAATGAGTTACATCTAACAAGGGACATAAAAGGCAAAAGAGGTTCTTTAAATACAGTAGGAGCAAGAGAAAAGATGAAGGAAAGTGTAGGTCTTCTACCCCGAGGGGAAAAAGAGCAAATAACCGAGGACATCAAGGCGGCTGAGGTGCGTAATGCCTATTTTGCTTCAGTATTCACTGGAATCATGCTGCAGGAATGCACACATCCTGGGCATATGATCTCAGAACTTTCTAGAGTAGAACTTTCTACTGTTTTTTAAGGCTGTGCATGTCCTTGTGCTTCCCTTGCCCCCAAAGAGATATAAGGGGGCACAGCCTCAACCATAATGCAGCTCCTTCTAATAAATCAAGACTCCAGAAGAGTGAAAAAGAGGAGTGGGGAGAATGATCTCAGAAGAACCACAATTATGGTAAGTAATTGTTCTTTCTACTTTAAGCATTGCCTGCATGGACCATTCTCCTGAAATGAGCATCCAACTTAGAGGCTACATCCAGGAAACAATATCCCATGAAGGTCCAAGTGGAACTCCTGGTATCAGCTTTGCATATCTACACAATGGTAGCATTTCTCAGACATGCAACAGAGGCTGCCTTATACAGGTGGATAGAAAATGACTGGCCTCTGGCAGTATTACAGTAATATGATGTGCTCAGAGACTATGAATGGGAAATAAGAGAACTTCAGTGTTCAACTAAAAATGTATTACCTCTCTGATCAGCTGATGCAAATTGTGTTCCAGAACATAGAGGTGATCCTCCGGACTTTGTTTTTCAGAAGCAGCTTTTTGGGATTTCTTATCATTAGAAGAGTGACACAAAGAAATAGACAACTGTAAACCTGTATAAAGCAAATGAAAAGCAAAAACACTGTCAACTTTTTCATGCTGATAAGCAGAAACAAGACAGGATAATTTATTCTTCTCTTTCCTTTATCCCCTTTCAGAATCATTAGCTCTGCAATCAATGCTGTTTCAGAGAAATTCAAACAAACAATCATGTCACACTGTGCAAACCAGAAAAGAAAACATGATCATTTTGCTAATTTGTAATTCAAGATATAATTAATAAAGTGCCCAGGGATCAACTAGTGACTTAATAGCGTTTTTTCCATTTATAATTCCTTATCAAGTGAAGAAAAGGAAAGTCTCCTAAGAGCGAGACCTTGCAGCATACTGGGGAAGAAATAATTCTCATATCACCCAGTTCACCAACCATTATATTTTTTGAAGCAATCCAAAAAAATCTTCAAAAGATGGAGTCACAATCACCCTCAGCGGGGTGGGGGATTCCCAAGGCAACTCTGAGCATAGAGGATGCTTTCAGAGTCCCCATATTGTTGGGCCAGCCTGATTGAAGGGTATTAGACTTAGCTCTATTCAGGTACCATTAACACAAGGCAATCAGAAGTCTTGTAGTCTCCCATAAACCTACCTCTGGAGAGGAGGTCTGATAAAGAGCCTCAAATTCCAATCCCCACAAGGTGGTGTACTGGACTACCACAACTTTTGTTGTTGCTACCACTACTACTGAAATAATACAAGTGCACCATGAGAGTCATTTTAAAAAGAACAACTCTTTAGTCAGAAAAGATCCTATGCATAATGTGGTTTCCAGAGAAGTCTTACTTTTAATCCAATTCTTCATTTGGTCTAAGTACAGAAACAAGGAGGTCAACTGACCTTGCCTAAACTTCATACAAATCAAAGTTTAAGTCTGGATTAAAATAGACAATTCTGTGGATTCCATGTTCCATGACAAGAGTCTCACAAGGTTTCCTACCTGGAAAAGGCTGGGAGATGATCTGGTTCTTCACAACAATGTGAGGAATTTGTGATTTAATTTGAACAGCTTCTCGAGACAGCTGAGCAAATATTTCTTTACATAAGAGAACATTTTGTGCAGCCTCCAGCTTTGTCTGCCAATGTGGAGCACCTGAAAAACACGAGCCATTCAAATTTTCAAAGAAACAACAAGAAGCAACCCATTTTACTAATTCAGATGTCAGCTGTTAGAGAATGACTAGAATCATAGAATATCAGGGTTGGAAGGGACCTCCTAAAGCACCAGGTGATCTGTGTGACTGAAAAATCTAGCCTACTGTTCCCACCTGAGCTGAACCTTGTTATAATATTATCTCAATTACGTGGGTGAACACAAAACAAAATACTAGTGAATTTTAACCAAGCTTACATGTGCATATTAACCACTATTTGTACTGCACTAGCACCTAGATGGCCCTGCTACACCGCGCTGGGCACTGTACAAAGAGTTAAGACGACAGTCTGTGCCTCAAAGAGATTGCAAACCGAATAAGCACTTTCAAAACAGTATGTTTAGACTTGCAAAATTAACCAATGCACATAAACACACACAACATTTTTTAAAATCAGGCAGGTGCTATAGTATGGATTTAGAAGCCAAAATTTAGGCTCCTATTTTTAAAAACATTGGCCTGAATAAATAGATGGGCCTTATGCCCTGAACACAAAGATTACCGTATGAGATCAGACCAGTGGTCTATCTAGTACAGCATTCTGTCTATGAGTGGCAAGCACCAAGTTTCTTTCTAAGCCCAAAACTTAGTGACTGGCTTCTGAAGCATGAAATCTCATGTCTTAGTTTGAAATTGTGGAGGTCGCTGTTCATAAAAACATCTAGTTTTTTTTAAATTCTGCTAAGCTTTTAGATTCACTGATATCTTATGGCAAAGAAATTCCACAGATTCCATAAGTGTTAGGAAAAAACATTTCCTCTTATGAGTTTTTAATGTATCACCTTTCATTCAGACTGGATATCCTCTTGGGCTTGTATTATGAGAAAAGGTAAATAGGAGCATCCAATTCACCTGCTCTATACTGCTATTCCCCTTATAACTGTCTCCTCGCTAGACTTAACTCCCAATGTTTTCACGCTCTCCCTGCCTCTAGTACTTTTTATTGCTCACCTTTAAATCTCTTCTAATCATACTAAATCTTTTTTTAAATGGAATGGCCAGAACGGACTATGGTATTCCAAATGAGGGCATACCATCAATTCACATAAACCACTGGTCTGACAGGCAAATGGGAAAGTTAGTTCCTGCCCTGAAACATTTAAATCTCAGAAATATGCAAGAATATCCAAGCTGACCTCAGCTGTCAAGAGACTGCCTCTCCCCATGCACTGGCATAAGTAGCCAGGTCCCAGACCATTCAGGACTTAATATTACTCTATAAACACCTTTAATTGCACAGGCAACTAATGCATACCTTAAAGAGCTGGTGTAATATGCTAAACTGAGTTACATTTTCAGGCAAAATTTAGCTATTCAGCTCCATGAACTACAGAAGGCACTTGATGTGCTTCTTTCTCCCTGCTGCTCGTCCCCGTCAAAAGCACGATTATACCTTAGTTCATTCTATTGTATACTTGGAATACTTAAAATATATATAAGTAAAATAATTTGAGAAAAAGATTTAAATGGAACCCATATTATGTAAGTGATTTTCAATTAACCTCAAGTTAGATGGTTGACTCTCCTCCTAAACAAAAGCCAAGCATGTGCATTAGAGTCATTGAAGGAATTTTAACACCTTCAACAGCATCATATCCACATGTACATTTTGAAGGTGTCACGTTTGCAAAGTCTCATTTTGCATTTAGGTGAAGATTTCAGTTAAACCAAGAATGAGAAAATTACTTCCCCTTTTGTTCTTATTTTCAGGTACTACTCAAGTATTTCTCCATAATGAGAGATTCACCAATTTAGTGTCAAATGCAAACTCAATCCTTAAGACTGGAACTTAAAGAATGTACCTGGTTTCGATTTTGGCAGAGGTCTTTTAAACAGGTTAACTGTGCCAAGGTCACCTATGTCTGGAGCTTGCTTTTGAATAGAAACCTATACAAGAAAATGAAAAAGAATGTTAATTGTCTTGTGTTCTGTATTACAACTACATGAATAGTACGGAAACTATACAACATATGTTTTTGGCAAACCTTTATATAGGCTGATCCCTCTAAATCACTTGGAATCTGAACATCCAAAGGACAGTAATCCTCTGGTATCTTCTTATCCAGATCAATATCTGTGTTCTTTATCACTTCAAATGTCCCATGATGAGGGAAGAGGGATCCTAAAAAGGGAAACAGAAAATATCATGAAAACATCTAAAAACTTTCAAGAGACAATGTTTTTCTGGATTAGAAGTCTTCTCATCTTTGCATCATGAGAGATATTGATTACATTTGACTAACTGTTTCTTGGGGGGGGGAAAGTTCAATTCAGTAAAATGTCTTATCTTCACCCCATAATTGCCAATTGAAGAGGCTCTATATGTTAACACTAAGAAATACAGTAGAACAATATGATCTGGGCTATATGGTTTCCTCTCTTTTTTTCTGGGCATTGGGAGAGGTAAGAGAGAATGAGAGGGGAGCTGTTGGCTTAAAGGTCGTGTGGCTTAAATGTACCTGTGATTTTACCAGTAAGGGACACTGCATCTGAATATTTTACTCACAGCTCAAAGTGATCATATTATGTTTCACATAATGCTTAAAACTCTTTGGATGTAGTTTTTTAACATAGATTATTGTACCATCTTAACATCTATACATTAAAGTGGTTCTTTCATTTTGTCATGGTGATGCCACATTCTCCGCGAACACTTACACGAGGGCTTACCTTTAAGCACATGTATACTTATTGACTTCAAAAGGGACTATGCATGTGTGGAGTTCATCACTTGTTTAATTACTTGCTGAATCAAGACATTAGGACATTATTAACCTTGTATGAACAACCATACAACCAACCACCTTTTGTGTATCGTACTATAACTCTTTCCCAGGTTATAGTACCTAGTATGTTCTATTCAATAACATTTATAATCTCTCATTTAATATTTCATAAACTACATTTTAGTATTGTAAAGCCTGTACTTTGGAATATGGGGATTATATATCAATTCAGAAAAGAATGAAAGTGAACAAATATCTTTTTAATAATTTTTACAGAACAAATCTAGATAATAGAAATCAGAGATGAAGAAAAACTACTATTCATCTAACCCATCCCAATGCAGGATTGTTCCTTAAAAGTACCTTTTCTAGTGCTCCAAACAGTCTACAGTAACTCCTCACTTAACGCTGTAGTTATGTTCCTGAAAACTGCGACTTTAAGCAAAACGACGTTAAGCGAATCCAATTTCCCCATAAGAATTAATGTAAATAGGGGGGGTTAGGTTCCAAGGAAATTTTTTTCACCAGACAAAAGACTATATTATATATATATGTATACACAGTATAAGTTTTAAACAAACAATTTAATACCGTACACAGCAATGATGATTGTGAAGCTTGGTTGAGGTGGTGGAGTCAGAGGGTGGAAGAGGGTGTGATATTTCCCAGGGAATGCCTTATTGCTAAATGATGAACTAGAACTCAGCTGAGCCCTCAAGGGTTAACACACTGTTGTTAATGAAGCCTCATACTCTACAAGGCAGCACGAATGGAGGGAGGGGAGACAGCATGGCAGACAGAGAGAGAGAGAGATGTGCATTGCCCCTTTAAGAACGCTGGTCCACTCTAAGTACACTGCCTTTTTAGATCAGGAAGTTGAGACAGCAGCTGCTGCCTGCAAGCTCCTTCCATCCTGAGCCCTGTTGTCTCCCCACCCCAGGCTCCCGGGAGCAGCTCCAAGGCAGGGGGCGGGAGCAGCATATGGCAGTGGGGGGGAGGGACAGCTGAACTACCAGCAATTGATAGCCTGCTGGGCAGCTGCCACACAGGGAACTTAGGGGAGCGGGGAGCTGATAGGGGGGCTGCCGGTCCACCCTGGTTCCAAGCCCCCACCAGCTAGCTGCAAAGGGCTGCTCTTTTTGCAAGCAGTGGACAAAGTAGGTGGCTGCCAAACAACGTTATAAGGGAGCATTGCGCAGCTTTAAACGAGCATGTTCCCTAATTGATCAGCAACGTAAAAACAAAACAACTTAACCGGAGCAACTTTAAGTGAGGAGTTACTGTACTTTTAATGTACCAAAAGTGATGCAGCTTTATCACCATCTTTGAGATCTCAGTATCAGGATGTTTCTCCTGGTATTAAATGTAAGTTCTCCTTTTTCTTAGTTCCTTCACAGAACTCTTAGTTATAGTATTTTACCACTTCAATCATTCCTTTCCAACTTTGGTGTTTACAATTAATTATCAAAAATTGTTTAGTGAAATAAAAGATTTAAGATTCATTCTTGATAAGTGACCTGACATACCTGCGCTTCTGTAGCTCAGGTCCCCAAGGATTTTGTCTCCCACTTTCCTCAGCTTCCAGTGCTGTCTCAATCTCAAGAGCTCAGAGTTGAAATCTCGTTGTCGCTTATTTTCCTGGTTTTCTGCAACTGATTTGGATAACCTTTCTGCTCCTTTCAACAGGATTTGGGCTGCTCCAGCTAGTGATTTCTTCTTTGAAATTAACTGTAAAGTCTGAGGATTCTGGAAACATGAAAATAAATTTCAATTTTGAATTGTTGTAAATATTTTTAATTTTGAAACAAATCCTCACAGTTCTAATTATTGGAAATTGGTAGTGACTAAAAATTATTATCTGCTGTGCTATTTAGTAACTTATTTTGAAATTAGGCTACGTCTACACTAGAAACTTCAAAGCGCTGCCGTGGGAGCGCTTTGAAGTGTGTGTGTTCACGTGCGGTAATCCACCTTCACGAGGGGAATAGCTCCGAGCGCTGCTCCCAGCACTCGGAGCCTGTCCACACTGGCGCTTTAAAGCGCTCTAACTTGCTGCGCTCGGGGGTGTGTGTGATTTTTTTCACCCCCCTGAGCCAGCAAGTTAGAGCACTATAAAATGTAAGTGTAGACAAGCCCTTAGTTTCATATGCAGGTATCACACTACTATTAACTGGCACACTTGTTGGCAGCCACAGCAGATACATCATTGAGAGTGAGCTACCCTCTCTCCCCCAGAAGTGATCCCTCCAGTTATCAAGATGTATTAAGCAATAAGATGGTTTGTACCTGCTTTGGGGGAAGTGGATCCTGCACAACTGGATCCAGAGTCATGAATTTTTTATCTTTGACAATGCTGAGAACATCATAGAGCACACACATCTCAGTCAAGGAACCTCTTAAATTGTTTCTCACTGAATCCCAAGGCCAAAGGGATGGTTGAAACTTTACCAGCCCTAAAGCACAAAAACAAAACAAAGGTTTATATTCCTGTAGCAAATACAGTATCTATACCAGACTGGTCCTTAAACTGAAGGCAGAGCATAAACAGTCTGCAAATCATCTGAAAAATGTGCATTTTAAAATATACTTTTTATTTATATAGGTTATGTTAAATGTCCTCCTCTTTTCCTAATCCAGAGAGAATCAGTCGCTTATAGCCCCAGCCAGAGAGCCATAGCTCTTCAGCTCAAAATGAAGCAGCACATGCTTTTTACTTTGGAGTCTCTGGTACACTGGTCAAGTCATGTAAGTGGGAGCTTGTTGAAGATCTGAACTGGGTTATGTTAATATAAGCTAATATAAACTACACAATGACAGGACACCCAAACTCATGTTTTGACCAGTATGTCTCTTCCAGGAAAGAGTTACCATAATAGTTTGCTCAGCTATTGAGGGAGGAAAGTATCTCATACTACATTCAATGTAGAACCCACCACCCTCTTACAGCTTGGCTTCAAACACTAGTGGTCAGGGTACCCAGGCTCAGGCAGGGCATGTACCATGACAGCTCTGGACTCTGCCGAAGGCTAGTTTAGTCCCGGAGTGGCATTTTCATGACAGCTGAACCACTTCGTTGCACGGATCCTACCCGCTATGCCACACAGGTGGGTCTGCAAGGATCCCAGCGCCGTCAGCAGGGCACATACGCGCCGGGGGCCACCCGTGCAGCACAGCTCTCGGATCAGGGCCAACACGCCAGGCTCATTAGGGGCTGGCCACAAGTCACATAACGCACCGGGGCGGGTGGGCTGGACGAGTACGTTGCCCAGTGTGGATGGCTGTCCCTGGGGATCTAGGAGGGGCACTGGCGCTGCCTCCCTGGAGGCTGGGTCCCAGCGCGGGGTAGCGGGTGGTGGTGGGGAGCCCTGCGGCGGGGAACGCCGGGTGGGGGCGCCCAGCCGGGGGCGCCCAGCCAGGGGAGTCCTTGCTGCCCCCCCGCGCGCGCTTCGTTCTCTCTCTCTCACCCTCCTCGTCCTCGGCGTCCCCGGGCGCGGCCCAGTCGCGGGCCTGCGCCCCAGGCGGCGGCTCGTCCTCCTCGGAGCCGGAGCCCTGGCTGAAGTCGATGCGCTGCGCCAGGCGCGCCAGGTTCTGGGACATGGAGAGCGGCTGCAGGTAGGTCTCGCTGCCGTCCAGCCCCACCTCCTGCACCTGCTTCTCGCTCGCCGACTCGATGCTGATCCGCACCGCCGGCGCCCCCGACATCTTCCCGGCGGCTGGGGCGCCGCTGGCCGCGGGGGAGCGGGGGGAGAGCGCGCAGCGCCCCGAGCCGAGACTGACAGGCCCCGCCGAGCATGCGCACAACCACTACGGGCAGCGGTCCGGGACATACCACAAAGGGGCGTGGTCACCGCACAGCGGCCGCTGCGGGCTTCGGCTCTTTCCGGAGGGGCTTCGGGGGAGTTCGGAATTGCGGGTCTGGGCGGGGAAGTGGAGACCAGAGGGAGGCGCTGCCTAGGTCGAGGGGGAGGGGCTAGACCCGGCTGCCTGGGCCCCGCCTTCGTTCTGTGCCTGTCTAGAGTTGCTACCTAGTTAACCCACCAGCTGCCGCGCCCCAGGCCACCGGCAGGCGGCGCTCCAGAGCCAGGTTGTCAGGCCCTGCGTGGGGAGGAACTTGCAGTGCCTCAGGCAGCTGGAGCGCCCCTCGGCAGCACCACCCTGCAGCTACTGCCACAGAGCACAGCTAGCCGGGGGCAGGGGGATGCTGGCCAAGGTGGGTGGCTCAGCCTCCCCCTTCCCCCGTTACAAAAAGTGCCAGCTGGTCTCTCTACCACCCTGCCCCTCAACACCCTTTTTTGTATGAAATGGAAAGATCTAGTTTCAACACACTGAGTTCCTGCCACCTGCACTGCTGGGGTAGGGGAAGACAGCAGGAGTTGTGCTGAGACTGGTTGTGTGGCTTGGCCTTTTCAGATCGGCACACATCTATAGGCAGCTCCTGCCACGGGCACAGAGAGCCCAGAACACTTTTGAGTAAAAGCCCTGAGATTTTATAAACACCCATGCTGGCAGCAGTATAGCCAGGTCAGTGGCCATACTTAGTTATCACTCCTTCCCAGGAGTAAGGGGGTTACAAGTAGGGTGACCAGCCAGCACATGTGAAAAATCAGGACGGGGGTGGGGGGGATACTAGGAGCCTATATAAGAAAAAGACCCCAAAATCAGGACTGTCCCTATAAAATCGGGACATCTGGTCACCTTAGATACAAGATACAGATAAGTTAATGCTACACAAAGCAGTTTGCACCAGACGCTACTGCAGGTTTGCTAGAAAACTGTCCACAACTGGTACTTGACAGCTTCACCAACTCTCTTTTCAAGTACCTGTGCTATCCCAAGGCCCAGAACACATGTTCTGTACTTTCTTTAGTTCAATTAACACACCATGTGTGTATTGGACTATGTATATGCATTGCTGTTCATATATGTGGCAGGCTGGTGAGTATGTGGCTTTAAGTTATATGTATGTTAGTGATTTATACATATGTCTTACTTTCCACGCATAGCAGGTAGACTATTAAAAAAATATTAAATACACTTCACATCTACATTTTTAGTGTGTTTTTGCTACAAAAACACAAAGAAAAATATAACAAGACTCATAAAATTTTAAGTCTTTAACTCCTAATCAGGGTTTATTCACAGCCTAGAAATATCCGACTTGACAGCAAAAAAGACGGTTTCAATTCAGTAAAACTTTATTGGCAGGACAAATGACACAAATATCATCAGAGTGTAAAGAAAAAAAAAAGAATGCTGACAAAGTGCTCCTGTACTTCAGCCTTAATCAAAACTAGAAACAAACAGGGCCTGATCCTTCAGTAAGCCCACTGTAACTCCACTCACTTCAATAAAGTTACTCCTCATTTACACTGGTATGAGAAAATAAGCACACATGACATGATAGTAACATGAACATTTAAACCCCTGGAAATGGTCCTATGCTTGTTAAGTAGTTAGCTAGCTCATAAGCACCAGTAACAACGAGCAAAGTCCCTCTTTGACAAGTTTGCATTTCCATAACTGTAGTTCCTCTATGCCAGTGGTTCTCAAAGCCGGTCCGCCGCTTGTTCAGGGAAAGCCCCTGGGCCGGGCTGGTTTGTTTACCTGCTGTGTCTGCAGGTTTGGCCGATCGTGGCTCCCACTGGCCATGGTTCGCAGCTCCAGGCCAATGGGGGCGGCGGGAAAGGCGGCCAGCACATCCCTCGGCCCGCGCCGCTTCCCGCAGCCCCCATTGGCCTGGAGCGGCAAACCGCGGCCAGTGGGAGCCGCGATCGGCCGAACCTGCGGACGCGGCAGGTAAACAAACCAGCCTGGCCCACCAGGGGCTTTCCCTGAACAAGCGGCGGACCAGCTTTGAGAACCACTGCTCTACGCTCTCAGTGAAATCAATGGGGGTATTGCCATTGACTCCTGTAGATGTAGGACTGCACCATCCTGTAGTTCTGCTGAGCTAGAAGTTACATGAGTGGAACTACAAGTGCCTTCCTCTTATTTCAAACAAGTCTCTTCTAATCACTGATTAAAATAAGTGGCCAATCCCATTACCCACATATAACCCACTAGGGCACATATGGCTAGAATGGCACAGAGCCATGCCAATATCGGAGTCTGAATTGTAGTGTAGTTACCACATGGTTCTTGATTGGCATCTCTTTTCCTCTTCCATTTAGAATGTGGAGCTCTCATTAATTCAATGATGGCTTTCTATAGCCAGAGAAAATCACCTAGTAATGCCTGCCTAAAGTAATCAAAATGGAACAAAATAAATCATTAATACAAACTATTTGGCTTTGATGTTTGATTAAAAATTAATTTGTGATTGAAATTGTTTGAATTCAAATAACGATCTAAACTTTGAACGTGTCCCATTCTTTAAAAAGGCTAAGACTACAATAAAATGCCAGCTTTTCATGTGTGTGCTTGATGTCAATTAAAAGAATGATCAAATCCAATATTTCGTTTTTAAAAATTAATTGCTATCCTTACACTCCAAACTAAGTGTGCATCCAGGGATTTAATCTCTCCCAACCATATGAGACTCCTTGGGTCTATCAATACGAAAGAGAAGTTCTGCAGGCAAAAAATATCCCAGATACTGCACACTATCTGGTGTAGTGTCATTATGGTAGTGTCCTCCTTCACCATGGTGACTGAAACAATGGGTGTGCTCCACTCGCAGATCAAACCCCTAGAAAAGAGACAAGTTTATGTTATGTGAGCACATTTTCTTTTAAAGAAAGTATTTAAGTAATGCTTCAGTATTTTGCAGTTAATATTGTACTTTTCTTCCATGGATTTCAAAGTGTTTTATAAACATTTAATTAAAGACTTTCAAGTAACCTAGAACTCTATTTTATAGACTGGTAAACTGAGGCAGAGAGAGTCGCTTCTAAGGTCACACTGAGACAGTGATAGAACTAGGAATAGAATCTAGAAGTCCTGACTCCCAGTCCTCTACCCAGCGGTTCTCAACCAGGGGTCCGGGGCCCCCTGGGGGGGCTGCAACCAGGTTTCAGGGTCCACCAAAAGAAACCAGAGAGCAGGGCCAGCATTAGACTCACTGGGGCTCAGGGTAGAAAGCTGAAGCCCAAGCCACGTGGGGCTGAAGCCAAAACAACTCAGCTTTGCAGGGCCCCCTGTGGTGTGGGGCCACAGACAATTGCTCTGCTTGCTATCCCTTAGCGCTAGCCCTGGCTTTTAATCTACTGGACATGCAGAAAAACAGTTATTTTGGCACAGGTGGGCCATGGAGGTTTTCACAGCATGTTAGGAGGGCCTCAAAGGAAAAGGTTTTCTGCACTACAACACACAACAGTTCTTCCATGCAATCAAGTTATTCTAAGCCAGGCTTTAGTATTTGTGTTGAGGTAGGGTCTATGGGCCCACAATCAGAGATTAGGGCCCCATTGTGCCACACACTGTATAAACACAACAAAAAGATAGTGTCTGGCCCAATTTTGAGAGATAACAGGTAGGTACTGACAGGAGGAAGCATAGGTAACAATAAGATGATAATGAACTATATGATCAAAGTGTTGGATTCTGCACACCAGCTGCCTAAATGAAGAGGTTCCCATTGGCACAATGCTATTTGCCTTCTAGAGATATAATAGATTATTATATTGAAAAAATATTAGTGTGATTAGGCCTAACAGCTAAGTTGGTGGCAAGCTGAGACTACTAGCTATTAAGCAAAATGTATCCATTTTATTATTAATTATTTGTATTACCATAGTACCCAGGAGCCCTCATCACCGGGACCCCACTTTGCTAGGCACTGTTGTTTTGGGATGCAGACACCTACGCACTAGGAACTGGACTGGAAACAAACATTTCACTCTTGCTACTGAACATGCATCAGCATTCAGTCACTATTGACCTGGGTGTAATTCAAACCAGTGAAAATTGAAAGGCTTAGTTATATTCTATTACCAGTCCCCTGAGCCACCCATTCCAACACCTCAAAGACTTTAATATAATCCATAAACAATTTCCATTCTTGAACAGAAAAAACAACAACAAAAAAACAAACAAATCCAAGACAGAATCATTACACGTCAAGTTACTCATAGACAAACACAAAATAGAAACTTACTGGATCTCTGGAAATTAGTACCGGCTGACAAATCAACGGAGCCTTCATTTCAAAAAAACGGAGCCAATTATTCACTTCCTCGTCAGTGTTTAAAGGACAGGCAGAAAATCCTGGGGGCTATAAAAAAAGCATTATCAGTTGAATGAAGATACTAGGACCAAAACTTCTCTCTCTAAGCTACTTTTCTTCACAAGCCCTAAATGCTTTTCTGCTCCCTATTTCTTCTTAACCAGCAAAAGCAGTGTCCACGATTGTTTCTCTATTCAGAACCATAAGCTTTTACCCAATGGCTGCCTCCACTGCCTGGGTACCAAATGGGGAATTCTTAGAATCAGGTAACCTGTATCCACATGTTACATTTGTTCTATCATGTTGGGATCAGAACTATGTCAGTTTCAGCTGCGTTTGAACACAGCTGAAACTAACAGGATTCTGGCATGTTTTCTTCAACTGATGCTGACAGATTTTTTTCTGAGAACATTAGCCAAACTGTGATTACAATTGTAACAGGAATAGCAATCTAGACCATGATTTTATTATCCCTATCCACTTTAGTCATGGAAATCATAATAGAACTAGGGCTGTCAAGCGATTAAAAAAAAAAATCAATCATGATTAATCACGTTGTTAAACAATAATAGAATACCATTTATTTAAATATTTGGATGTTTTCTACATTTTCAAATACATTGATTTTAATTACAACACAGAATACAAAGTGTACAGTGCCCACTTTAAATTTATTTTTGATTAAAAATATTTGCACTGTAAAAAACAAAAGAAATAGTATTTTTCAATTCACCACATACAAGTACTGTAGTGCAATCTCTTTATCATGAAAGTTGAACTTACAAATGTAGAATTATGTAAAACACATAACTGCATTCAAAACAAAAACAATGTAAAACTTCAGAGCCTACAAGTCTACTCAGTCCAACTTCTTGTTCAGCCAATCGCTCAGACCAGGGGTCCCCAATGCGGTTGTACATCTGCTCTAACCCCTCAGACAGAGACCAACACCTACAAAATCTCCACCAAGCATTCTCAAAACTACAGTACCCGCACGAGGAAATAAGGAAACAGATCAACAGAGCCAGACGTGTACCCAGAAGCCTCCTACTGCAAGACAAACCCAAGAAAGAAACCAACAGGACTCCACTGGCCATCACATACAGTCCCCAGCTAAAACCCCTCCAACGCATCATCAGGGATCTACAACCCATCCTGGACAATGATCCCACACTTTCACAAACCTTGGGTGGCAGGCCAGTCCTCGCCCACAGACAACCTGCTAACCTGAAGCACATTCTCACCAGTAACTGCACACCGCACCATAGTAACTCTAACTCAGGAACCAATCCATGCAACAAACCTCGATGCCAACTCTGCCCACATATCTACACCAGCGACACCATCACAGGACCTAACCAGATCAGCCACACCATCACTGGTTCATTCACCTGCACATCCACCAATGTAATATACGCCATCATATGCCAGCAATGCCCCTCTGCTATGTACATCGGCCAAACTGGACAGTCTCTAAGGAAAAGGATAAATGGACACAAATCAGATATTAGGAATGGCAATATACAAAAACCTGTAGGAGAACACTTCAACCTCCCTGGACACACAATAGCAGATCTTAAGGTGGCCATCCTACAGCAAAAAAACTTCAGGACCAGACTTCAAAGAGAAACTGCTGAGCTTCAGTTCATCTGCAAATTTGACACCATCAGCTCAGGATTAAACAAAGACTGTGAATGGCTTGCCAACTACAGAACCAGTTTCTCCTCCCTTGGTTTTCACACCTCTACTGCTAGAACAGGGCCTCATCCTCCCTGATTGAACTAACCTCGTTATCTCTAGCTTGCTTCTTGCTTGCATATATATACCTGCCCCTGGAGATTTCCACTACTTGCATCCGAAGAAGTGGGTATTCACCCACGAAAGCTCATGCTGCAAAACGTCTGTTAGTCTATAAGGTGCCACAGGATTCTTTGCTGCTTTCACGATAAAGAGATTGCACTATAGTCCTTGTATGAGGTGAACTGAAAAATTGTTTCTTTTGTTTATCATTTTTACAGTGCAAATATCTGTAATCAAAAATAATACTATAAAGTGAGCACTGTACACTTTGTATTTTGTGTTGCACTATAAATCAATATATTTGAAAATGTAAACATCCAAAAATATTTAATACATTTCAATTGGTATTCTATTGTTTAACAGTGAGATTAATCGTGATTAATTTTTTTGAGTTAATTGTGATCGGCAGCTCTAAATAGAACCTTGATAATAAGTGTTGTGAATACTGTTCCCAATGTGAATACAGCCTAAGGCATACACATTCAAGACATCTGTTTCAGGAGTTATAGACTCTGAGGACTCAGGAATGGTGCTTTTCTCCAAAGGGGAGCACCATTGGTATCATGTTTAGACCCACTTCTTGGAGGAAAAAAAAAATTTTTCAGAGTAATAGATTTTTTAAAATTACCCTTTGAATTTTAGGTAGATGAAAGCAGCATGACAAGAAGACAGGAATTTCATCTTTGACATTTGATAGGTTTGTCAGAGACAAGAATCACCGGAGACTTGTAAAAAAGTTTAACATTTCAGAAAGTTCTGCTTGTAAAATGGAAAGCGAATTCTGGTAAGCATGCAAGCAAATACAATCAATAAGAACTGTATAGCTATTGCATAAATATATTAAATACTTGTAATATTTTATAAACTTTATAAAAAAATTATAAATCTCGAAGTTAAACCATATCTCTGATTGTTGTTTAATTGATTTTTTAGTTATTTTTCACACTATTCTACTGTCTATGTGTTTCACCAAGTCCTTATACATCCCCATTTGTTTCTACAGCTTCTTTGCCCCAACAAAAGATCTGAGTATTAGGGTCAAGGGATATATAATTTTGGTGTTTTTGTACTGTTTATCACTTAATTTTTTTGCAATAATGATAAAGTGCAATAAGTATTTATATCCTGAACTGTCCTGCATCTTTATCTTTTAGAAAGATAAAGAGCCTGAATCAAGAGCAACTTACCATGATATGAATCTTTGCTTTCCCCTTTTGAATGACAAATGTACCTCCTATCCCGACTGGTTTATCTCCATAGCATTTTTCTATAATTTGTCTCATACAGGTCACAAAGTTATGCTGTCCAGTTCTTCCATTGGCTTTCACTTCAATAACCTGGAGAGTAGACATACATTTATCATGCCTATCACATGCTGTAATGTTTTGTGAATGTTTGCTATGTACATCATGTATTTCAACGCTGCTATGTATCCTATAATCTTTGTTAAACTAAGTTCTCTCACAGGTGCTGCTTCCTTTGTATCCTTAAAATATTCAACAGGTTTTGTTTTTTGCATGTAAGAATTTGCTTTTCTGAAGTTCTTTCTTTAGTCACACAACAGGCACAGCACATGAAGCAGAGGTGTAAGCTTCCTTCTCCGACCCAACAGGCCTCAAACCTGTCATGAAAGAACACTCTCTAGGGATAAAAAGGTTGTTCAATTTTCATGCACCATTCAGTCCTTGCTTCTCTGCTGAGACCACCTAGTGCCAGTTCTGTTGAGAGAGAGACACGTCAACCAGGAACTGAACTAAGACCACAAACCTCAGTTTACACAGGCCAATCAAGCATCAGATGACAATAACTTTCAGTCACTACCAACCTGGGCTGGATTACAATGGGTGATTTAAGGGTGAAAAGTTCCATATCCCAGTACCAATCCCCTGGGGAATCTACTCCCTCACATCAACTTCATTTTCTTGTGACGGACATTATTTCTCTTATGTGATTTTTGGAATTAATATTAACATCAGCATTCCCTGAAAGAAAAGGCAGGCCTGAAACAAAGAAGTTTAACTTTATCACCTACAGAAGAAGTGACATTTTATCCAAATATGCACCTTGCCAGGGTGGCCCTGACTGGCATACAGGTTGGCCAGCAGTCCAAATTCAGAGTCACTATATTTGTTGCTGTACTTCTCCAGCAGGCACCCTCCATCTGCAGGATTAATCCTAGCGGTGTAACTCGCATTTACAGCAGGCTTTTGTTCACTCTCAGCTTGAGCAACTGGGATAAACTGAAAAGAAGAGCATATAACATTGCTTAATTCTAGTCAGTTGATTTTATTACTAGGTAGATAGCATCCCAAGTTAGGGCCCAATCCTGAGAACTACAATAGAATTTTCACCTCTCAGAATTAGGTCCACATAGATTAGCAAAACACACAACTATTTTAAAGGAAAACTCTTAATTTAAAATTGACTAAGTGTAAAACACGTGTATTAAGGAATCTTCTCTTATCTTGGGATTTGGATTCAAGTCCCTGTATAAATAACAGAACACTAAATGGGACAGTTTCTCAATGAGGCAACCAACTTAATATATCGCTGCAGGAGGCCTAGCTTAGTGATGATGACCAGAACTTCCGTTACAAAAGTATTGAAATGAAAGTTTTCAGGTGGCATTTTCAAAAGCGTTCATACTATTAGCTTAACTGTGCTCTCACTGCATTCAATAGAAAAGCTTCCACAGACTTCAATAGAAGCAAAGCTAGACCAACTTTGAGCGCTCTTGAAAATATCACCCTTAATGTTGTTGTAAGGCAAGGCCTATAATAATTTAAATGGTTAATTTGACTACTTACTTTTAAAATAAAAATATTTTCCTATTTTATTTAAATAATAAAAACGTGCAGCGACTTTGAAAGTCTCTGAGTTATCATATTTACTACCAAGAGCAAAATTCTCTCACTCCTATTGTGCATCAGGCTGTTAAGACGCCAGCTTTCAATTGATTTAGTTTTCTTCTTTGATTGTATTTCACTCACTTAGGAATATGTTTAGTCATGTACTCTTCTTTGTAATTAGATGTAGCAGTTAGAACATTTTTCATATTACACTGGAGTTTTCCCTTCACCTCAAATCAAAACTGCTTTCTTTATCTATTTCACCATGTAGGACAGACCAACTAAATCATGTTTTAACTTCTGATCCTTACCTGACCTTAAAGCTTAAGTCTTAAAACAATAGCATCTTGAATAACACTATTTTTTCTCTTGTGATATTTAAAATGAGGACTAACACTGGGTATTTACCATTCAGCTCTTTGGCGTCCACTTTTTACATATTTTTCCTCTTCTCTGGTATTAAAAATGTGGCCAGCTAATTGCAAATTTCAGTATAGCAACAACTAGATGCTGCTTTCTGTTAGCTCCATAGTAACCATATGCTTCCCTGTAGAATTTATAAACACAAAATGTGGTTTATTACCTAAGTCATAAGTAACTCCTGGCAGAGACCTTGTCTTTATTATCTTTGTAAAGTGTCATACAAACTTATGATGGTACATACAAGTTATCATTGTAGAAATATTTGCTCTGTCAATTAAATCATTTTTTGAGAACTTCTGCATATTTATATATGTTTACTGACCTCAGCATTTACTCCAAGAACCCTAGAGGATGCAGCTCCAGCTCCAAGAATGAAAGCTCCAGGCAACTCTATTTGCTTTGCAACGGTGTTCAGGTCATAAACCTGCACAAGAGACATACATTTATGTACCTTTGACTTTCCTGCCTTGTAATTCTCATCTCAGTTACATTCCACTGCAATTTCTTGACTATTTTATCCAAATATCATTATTATTTATTTCTACAGATTGGTTTGAGCACAATCCTCAAATCCGAACAGCACTGGCATCTGGTCAAGTTCAAACTTAATGACTTGGGCACATATCCACTTATTTGCTGGACTGCAGTGTCTTCTTGCACAATCTTGGCCCCATCCTGTCTAAGGGCCAAATTACTGATCTCTGTGCAAGTGACATTGTTTAAAGCAAAAAATGAAAATATCCTTAAGTGATGTCACATAGAATCAGATTCTGGCAGGTCCCATGCTCTACCAAAAGAGAATGCATTAGCAAGTGTTAATGTGAACTCTACTTTGGCCTATACCGGCCCCATACACAGTCTGTTTTTACCAACAATAGCAATAATCAGCATGGAGGGCTATGGCTAGATGGGAGGGATAGGTAGCATACAATACATAAACATACAAACCATGCCATGGACTCTAAGTAATTCCCTCCAACATCCCTCTGTGGCTTCTCTCAGACAGCTTTTGAAGAAACAGCCACACAATATTTAGTAGGTACCAGAAGAGGGACAACTTTTGCATGCAGCTTCCGCTGTGGGATTTCTGACATGTTCTTATGCTCAGCACAGGCCAGGATGCTTGGCCCATAATGCTTTCACAATGCAAGCCTATTTTTACAAGTGGAATCCTGCAGCATTCATTAGTCAGTGTTCGCCAGGATAGTATTTTAAAATATGACTACATATGCTTCTTTCTTTGGCAAGTGCACTAAAAAGCCATGACTATAAATTAACTCACTTTATCTTTTTGTACAAGAGGCACAAGGTAAGGAACACCTCCCACATCTGCTATTCTAGGCTTCCCACAGATTCCTAGAACAAGAATAAGGCAAGTTAGCTTGTCAAGAGAATCTGTCTAAAATTCTCTCTGTGCACTTGAAGTATAATAAGACAGAGAATTTGTTCCTCAAAAGCTTCCTTTAAGTTTTCAGAAAGTCTTTTAAATCAGGGGTTCTTAACCTTTTTCTTTCTGAGCCCCTCCCCCCCATGCTTTAAAAACTCCATGGCCCACTTGTGCCACAGCAACTGTTTTTCTGCATATCCAGTAGATTAAAAGCCAGGCCTGGTGTTAGGGGTAGCAAGCAGGGCAACTAGTTGGGGCCCCAAGCCACAGGGGCCCCTGTGAAGCAAAGTTGCTTGGGCGTCAGCCTCGCATGGTAGGGCTTGGGCTTCTGTTTTCTGCCTGGGCCCCTGCGAGTCTAATGTCGGCCTTGCTCTTTGGTTTATTTTGGAGGACCCCCTGAAACCTGCTCGCAGCCCCCCAGGGGGCCCCGGACCCCTGGTTAAGAAGCTCTGTTTTAAATCACCATTTTTTTCTGAGTACTAAGATAAATTAGGGGTTCTACAAATCCATGTAAAGTAGGTCTGAATTGGAAGAAAAACATGCATAAGGTATGGGTTCACTTCTGAAATCTAGCCAGCCTGTTTCAAAAGTAGTACTGCTCTACAAGCACACACAAAATCTACTAGGCAACAATTGAGGAACACCGGTTCTCTAATGAGGCATAGTTCGTAGTGTCATCATGCAAAGACAGCAGAAGGTACAGATATAAATGCTTTCACCCATCTTGTGTAGGGGCAATGGTGGGAGTTTAAATAAACAGAGACTGAGCTCATTATTAGAATGAAGTTGAATAGCAAGACAGTACTTGGTATCTACATAGCCCCTTCAATCTGAGGATGTCAAAACCCTTAACATACAATAGAGAATTAAACCTGTTAGTTAAACTCATTTTACAGATGAGGAACAGTGATGGACAAATCACTCAAGTGCTCTGCCCTAGTCAGGTCACATCAAGCCAGTGGCAGAGCCAAGAACAACACACAACTCTCCCACCTCCCAGCCTTGTAGCTTATCCACAAGACCACTCTTCCTCTGCCATCATCTTCAAGAGTTTCTAATTATGAAGAATCAGCTATGAAATACTGGCAGAGTCATAGCTTATGGTTAGAACAGTATGTTACCTTTAACAGGAAAGTCGAAGGGATCATGAGTCAGATCAGGGCATTCTACTACAGAGACCTGGACATCAGCAAAGTTCTCTTTAAGCCCATTCTGCAGGACTAGATTAGAGTAAATAAAATTATTAGTGAGAAATTAGCTAGTTTGGCAAGTAACACACCACATAAAACACATATTTTAAGGTGCCAATTCAGCAAGATACATAAGCGCACATGTCACTTTAAGCACATGAGCAATTCCATTAACTTAAATAACTCTAGTCACAAGCTCAGAGTTATGCATATGTTAATTACCTCACTGAATCAGGGCCTCAGAGAGGAACAAATCCTTCTCTGCTATCCTGTCATATTGCTGAAGGACAGAAGGTTTTCTTTTTTACAATACACACACACACAAACATTTTCAGAAAGAGGCCTAAAACTACACTCCTAAATAAATCCACATTTAGGCACATGCCTGATTTTCAAAAGTGCCACACACTCAACAAATATCATAGGATAACAATTTTCCCTCACTGTGACTTGAGCTGGATTGGTGACTAGAGGGGGGGAAAAAAAAGAGAAGGAACTTTTTTTTGGTCAGCTGTCTGAACAAGATACCCCTCCTATACAGAACAGAGGGAAGAAATATTGCTGAACAACCCTTGATATAACATTTCATTTTGTTTTGTATCAACATTAGGTCCACTACATGCCAAAGTAAAACAAAGTCACTCAAAAACAAATCCCACATAGGAATAAACAATGGATTTTTCCACTGGAGTAAAAGTAGGGATGAATCTAGTTTAGGGCATATCTACATGTATAGCGCTGCTGCAGCGCATCTGGTGAAGACGCTCTATGCCAGAGGTGGGCAAACTACGGCTCGCGGGCCACATCCAGCCTGCGGGACTGTCCTGCCTGGCCCTTGAGCTCCCAGACGAGGAGGCTAGCCCCCGGCCCCTTCCCTTTCGTCTCCCCTCCCCCACAGCCTCAGCTCGCCGCGCCGCCAGCGCTCTGGCCCACCACTCCTGCCGGGCAGCACGGCGGCATGGCTGGCTCCAGCATGGTAAGGGGGCGGGGAGCAGGGGGGTTGGATTAAGGGGCAGGGACGGTTGGATGGGGCGGAGGTTCTGGGGTGGGGGGCAGTCAGGGGGACAAGGAACGGGGAGGTTGGATAGGCGTGGGAGTCCTGGAGGGCCTGTCAGGGGGTGGGGGTGGGGATAGGAGTCGGGGCAGTTCTTCCGTCAGCATAATAAAACCACCTCTGCGAGCAGCACAAGCTATGTCAGTAGGAAAAGCTCTCCCACTGTGAACAGTGCTATGTCGTTGTAACTTACGTCACTCAGAGGGGGTTTATTCAAGTTCAAATGTAACCCATTCCTGGATTTGGCTTTATTGATAGGCCCAACAACAGAAGATAAAATTCAGCCTATGCTTTCTCCTTAGGCCAGGCTGTTTCTAGGGCTTCCTGAAGGATTTATCTGTGTCTGCCCCTTGTCCCGCTGTTCAGAGATTCATAATGTGATGGGTTCGGTCACAGAGACCCCCTTGGGACTGTCACCTGATGTACTAAGACTACCTTTGAGCCCATTTTCTCTGCCAGTTTGGGCCTCCAGAACCCTGCCTTGTTGAGCCAGACATGCCAGTCTGCTCCAACACAGACCCAGGGTCTGAACCACGCGCCCCAAAGCTGCAGACTTAACTGAAAACAGCTTAAGAAATGCTCCTGTCTGCAGCACGCAGACACCCAGCTCCCAATGGGATCCAAACCCCAAAGCAATCCGTTTTACTCTGTATAAAGCTTATACAGGGTAAGCTCATAAATTGTCCGCCCTCTATAACACTGATAGAGAGATATGCACAGCTGTTTGCTCCCCCAGGTATTAATTAGTTACTCTGGGTTAATTAATAAGCAAAAAGTGATTTTATTAAGTATAAAAAGTAGGATTTAAGTGGTTCCAAGTAATAACGGACAGAACAAAGTAAGTTATCAAGCAAAATAAAACAAAACACGCAAGTCTAAGCCTAATGCATTTAAGAAACTGAATACAGGTAAATCTCACCCTCAGAGATGTTTCAATAAGCTTCTTTCACAGACTAGACTCCTTTCTAGTCTGGACCTAATCCTTTCCCCGGTACAGTCCTTGTTCCAGCTCAGGTGGTAGCTAGGGGATTTCTCATGACTGCAGCCTCCTTTGTTCTGTTCCAACCCCTTATATAGTTTTGGCACAAGGCGGAAATCTTTTGTCTCTCTGGGTCCCCACCCCTCCTTCTAAATGGAAAAGCACCAGGTTTAAGATGGATTCCAGTACCAGGTGACATGGTCCCATGTCCTATGAGACCCCAAGCCTTCAAAGGGGAAACTCTGCTTTCCACTCTACTTCTCCTGCTGCTGATGTAGGGACAAATTCAGCCTCCTGATCCTATCATGGTTGCTCTCCAAGTGCTCCACCCCATCTCACCCCCAACCCAATCCTATTGCAACTCCTCACCCCTCCCTGCCAAGCATTCAGCTCTGTGGGCAGCACTGGTTCAAGAGGCTGTGATCCCGGCACTGCTCCAATCAGAACACGTAGTGGGTAAAAGTATCACTCCCACTCAACCAGGGGGTTCTTGTCAATATCCCAATCTTGCAATCTTTTGAAGCTGCAAAGTAATGTGGGATGCGAGTGGGACTAGCAAGAAACTACAGATAGATTTTGGGTCTCAGTTGGAAGAAAAGCAACTGAGAACTGTTGGGTACATGTCCAAAAATGTTCACTGTGGTGGCTATCCATCCATCTTATAACCTTTAGCCCAGTGGTTATGGCACTTGCCTCTCATGTAGCTATTAAGTATTTTTATAAAGTGGAACAGCTTCAACAGGAGAGATTATGAGCAACCCACTCCAAAACAGTCTGTAGCCTAGTGGCCAGGATAGTTCCCCAGGCAGAGGGATCCGAGTTCAAGTCCCTGCTCCAGAGCAGGGATTCAATTATGGGGTCTCCCATTTCCCAAGCAAGTGTCCAATCATTGGGCTGAAGGTTATAAATGGGATGGATGCACAGACACAGTTTGCTGTTTTAGAATAATTCAGATTGGAAAAACTATCAGGTCAAAGCCAGCCTCTACCCAGCTCTATTTAGGACACAGGGGCAAAGAGCTGAATACAAAATGTAGTTTGTTGTCATTTCTTATTGCAACAACTTCCATAACACTATAAATTGCATTACTTACCCCCAGAAAGTTCCTCTAGACTTGGGACATGAAGAGAAAGCTTTTCAACTTTGGCCATTTTCTATTTCTTTCAGCAAACTGGACAACTGATTTATAAATTCTCTGCTGAAGAGATCAAAGTACACCAGGCACTGAGACTTACTGATCTGTGAACAAACGGAATGGTTTACTGATTAAAAAGGGCTTGCACAGCTGCATTCTACTTTTTGATATGTAAGGGTTTTTTTTCAATTTCATTTAAGAATACAGTAGACTGGACTTTTTGCTTCAAGTGACAGATTGTGATGTATGTGCTTATAATGCTAATTTCCTCATATGTTTTGGAATGACAACATGCATAGCATGCAATTCTAGAGAGGATTCAGAGCACTGTATCCATAAGGACTTAGCCCCAAGCCTCCAACTCGGTCTGTGCAATCAAGCCCCTGACTTCAAAGGACTCTGCTGCACACATGCAGGTGTTTGCCCAGGTGGAGCTTTAATTTGTTTTTCTATGAAAGCTGAGAGTCATGAACTCAAAAAGGCAGTCTTCCACCTGCACCAAAGAAGTACAGTACTGGTTCACTAGGAGGCCCAATTTGACCTCTGGGCAGGCATGAAACCAAGACTTTCCCCTACAAAAGAGAAGAGGGGTTGCAGTATTTCTGTTGACAGAGAACAGCAACAGAGATGGATGTACCTCTCCTACAGTAGCCTGGTATGTAACAATTGTTTTGTTAGCAACTGAATGGATAATTGATCCATCCCCTGTTGCCCATTCCCAGCTTCTGGCAAATAAAGGTTAGGGACACTTCAGAGCATGGTTTTGCATCCCCGCCCATCCTGGCTAATAACTATTGATAGACCTATCCTCCATGAACTTATCTAGTTCTTTTTTGAACCCTGTTATAGTCTTGGCCTTCACAACGAACTCTGTCAGAGTTCCACAGGTTGACTCTGCGCTGTGTGAAAAAATACTTCCTTTAGTTTGTTTTAAACCTGCTGCCTATTAATTTAATTTGGTGACCCCCTAATTATTGTGTTATGATAAGGAGTAAATAACACTTCCTTATTTACTTTTCCACACCAATCATGATGGTCATCTCTTTTCCAAGCTGAAAAGTACGAGCCTTATTAATGTCTTCTCATATGGAAGCTGTTCCATACCCTATTCATATTAGTTGCCCTTTTCTGTACCATTTCCAATATATCTTTTTTTGAGATGGGGGAACCAAATCTGCATGCAGTATACAAGATGTGGGTGTATTTTAGAGGCAATATGATATTTTTTGCCAAATTATTTATCCCTTTCCTAATGATTTCCCAACATTGTTAGCTTTTTTGACTGCCGTTGCACATTAAGTGGATGTTTTCAGAGAACTATCCACAATGACTCCAAGATCTTTCTTGAGTAGTAACAGCTAATTTAGACCCCATCATTTTGTATGTATAGTTGGGATTATGTTTTCCAATATGCATTACTTTGCATTTATCAACATTGAATTTCATCTGCCATTTTGTTGCCCAGTCACCCAGTTTTGTGAGGTCCCTTACAAAACATAAAAGCAAAGTTTCAAATGAGAATTACTCAGTTCTGAAAGCGAGTGGATAGGTCAGTGGTTTGAGCATTGGCCCACTAAACCCAGGGTTGTGAGTTCAATCCTTGAGGGGGCCATTTAGGGATCTGGGGCAAAAAATTGGTCCTGCTAGTGAAGGCAGGGGACTGGACTTGATGACCTTTCAAGGTCCCTTCCAGTTCTATGAGATAGGTATATCTCTATTATATTGTTTGCTTTTTTGACCGCCTCTGCACACTGCGTGGACATCTTTAGAGAACTATCCACAATGACTCCAAGATCTTTTTCCTTATTTGTTGTAGCTAAATTAGCCCCCATCATATTGTATGTATGGTTGGGGTTATTTTTTCCAATATGCATTACTTTACATTTATCCACATTAAATTTCAGTTGCCATTTTGTTGCCCAATCACTTAGTTTTGTGAGATCTTTTTGAAGTTCTTCACAGTCTGCTTTGGTCTTAACTATCTTGAGCAGTTTAATATCATCTGCAAACTTTGCCACCTCACTTTTTACCCCTTTCTCCAGATCATTTATAAATAAATTGAATTATGAATAGGTGAATAAACATGCCCAGACACTAAGGTTAATGACTCACATGATGTACTTACTTTGTTCACTTTATATTAACATCTGTGGTCTCCTGGTTCCATTTCATCCTTTGCTAATAGGCCTACTGTGGCACAGCCTACTTCTAAGAAATAACAAACCCTACAGCCTCACACACACTCTTTTAAACCTTTGCCAAGAGGGGAGCTCCCGTTATAGGGACATGGTTGTGAAGCAGGCAGCGCCGGCTCCAGGGTAGGAAGGGGAGCGGCCCATTAGCAAGGCTTTTCCTGTAGTACAACCACTAACGATGTCACTTCCCTACACTAGTCTTGCCCTTTCCCCTAAATCCACCGCTTTCGGACACACACAGCACCCTTGGACCAGCGGGTGTAAGGAATCGACCAGCACAGGGTAACTGTGCCACCCTAGCCAGCGCGTAGGGCGATCAGCTGTGTGCTCAGCAGCCGCTATTCTACTTACTAGAGTACCCCTGGGGAGGGGCTCCGCGGCTCTCCGTCTGCGCGAGCGCACCAGCCTTACAACGCTGGGGAGAGAGAGGCAGGGACCCTCCGTGCCTCTCCCAAGATGGCGCTCGCGGATAGCCCCCTCTGCTCCCTTCTTCCCATCAGGCCAGCCAGCTCTCGCGAGATCAAGTGCGCTATTTAAGAAGCCACACAGCCGTTGACCAGCCCTTGCCTTGGCCTGCCAGAGTGCGTAACGGGGACAGAGGGTGAGTCGTGTGGGGGTCGCTTGCTCTATCCGGCGCCATCCGCGGCGCTGGGCCCCTGGGCGGGGCGGCTGGGGAGGATCCGGGGCTTTGTTGGTGGGAGGTCATCGATTAGCTGCGGCAAGTTATTGGGATCTAAATGCAGACCTGCTCCCCTCTAAGGGCTTGGGGGGCTGGGCGGTCTCTATGGTCTTGTCCCTCCCTGTCCCGGGGCGGGTGCCCCCCATTGGCTCGGCAGCCTCATGGGCTAATGGTATGGCCCGCTCCCTTGTTAATGGTACGGCTCACCCCATGAGAGAGGCTTCCCCTCCCCCGACGAGGTGCCTTGGAGCTAGTGTAACCTGGAAAATGGCCCGGCCCCGCCGAGTGACCAGAGCATGGGGCAGGGGAGGGTGCCGGGTTCCTCCGTTCCCTGCTCTGCCGTGGGCTCACTGTGACGTGGGGCAAGTCCTTCATTCTGCTGTACCTGCTTGACTGACTCACGTGTACAATGCTTCTGACAGCATGTGGGTGTAATTAGTACTGTGTGTACGGTGAGAGCCTGGCTGGCTGCACGGTGCTGTAGAAGTGGGAAAAGTGATAGAAATAGACAGCAGCAGTTTTCAGAAGGAGTGTATTTTTTCCCAATCAATTTGTGGGAGGAAACACAAACCCTGTTACAGCAACACAAGGATTTTTGGGAAAACGTAGGGTGACCAGACAGCAAGTGTGAAAAATCGGGACGGGGTGGGGAGTAATAGGAGCCTATATAAGGGAAAAAAAACCCAAAATCGGGACTGTCCCTATAAAATCGGGACATCTGGTCACCCTAGGAAAACTGTTTTCAAATGTTCAATTTTTAACCCTAACTATTATTTCTATGCCAGGAGAGGTGGTGCTGCTGCAGCCAGGGATCAGGCCTCGCCAAGCGAGGGTAGGGAGAAAAGTGGTGTTGTGGAACTGCATGAAAAAGTCATGTTTCTGCATGTTTGTATACACATATAAGTTTGAAAGCACCATAGTTAAGCAGCTGGTGTGCTGTGACTACCCATTATTTCTCTGTTACCTTGTGACCCTTTTCTGTTTGTTGGTGTTTCACTTGATGTACACCTCTACCTCGATATAACGCTGTCCTCGGGAGCCAAAACATCTTATAATGTAGTATCGAACTTGCTTTGATCTGCCAGAGTGCGCGCACACCCCTCTCCACGCCGGAGCACTGCTTTACCATGTTATATCTGAATTTGTGTTATATCGGGGTAGAGGTGTACCTCATCTTATACTTGGATTGTAAACTCTTTGAAGCAGAAACCATGTCTTTATTATGAGTACAGTGCCTAGCACATTGGGGTCCTTGTTTCCAATAGAAGCCTCTGGGTACAACAGTACAAATAATAGTAATGTTTATGAGACTGGAAACATTTTTCACCAGTTATGAACTCCATGCTTAACAATGTTAGCTGAGATACACAAACAAGATATCCATTTTTTTAAACTAAACTGTACTATCTCACTTCCCAACTTTGTTCAGATGCTCCACCTGGCCTACTACACCATCATTCCAGTCTGTCCTCCTTTCATCTTGTGTACCCTGCAGAGTTAAAAAAAGAAAAAAGATTGTAATACCATTAAGGAAGTTTTTTTCTTACAGTTTGAAAGTAATTTTTCTGTGAAAAATGAGTTGTATACTGATAAGATCATTGCAATGATCTTATCTCTGGGGGTCTTGAGTATTATAGGTAGTTAAATTAATGTCGTTTATTCAACTTTCTATATATAAATTTACACTTTTTAAAAGCTCCATGTAGTAGCAAACACTGCAAGTATTACTCTTTAGTATGGTTAGAAATTATCTGAGCCTATCACAAGCAAAAGTAAAAAGTACCTTCACAAAAGGAAAAGTGCCTTTTGACCTTAACTGATATAACATTTACTTTTCTTGTACAGATCACTTTTCTACTATTGTCCCTTGGCAGGGAAAATTCTTAAGACTTAATACAATTCCTTAAATGTCTTAAACTAGCCAAAGGAGATCCTACTCCTTACATCACCTTTCCCCTTTATCTGCAGGGATTGCAAACTCATGTGTGGCTCCCCCTTTGACATCACAACCCTGCACTCCTAACATTCTTTATTTCAATAGTTAGCAGTTAACACCAGATGCCGACAGCTGGCACAATTTCCCAGTGTCAACTGCTGATATTAGCCTGAGATCTGTACATGTGTCAATGTTCAGACTACTTATCTAGCTTATTGAGTTAAACTGTAGGAGTTTGATCTAGTAGGGATGGGGTTTTCCAGTATGCCTGGTGGAGGGAAAGAGTGAACAAATCAATGGAACGTGTGCACCCCTTACTCCACCACCCTTGAATTTTAATCCCTGCTTACCCAAAACAATGGACAAGGTGTGTTGTATGTCTCTCTTCTCTGCCTCAGTTTTTTCATCTGTAAGACAAGAATACTTTCCTACATCAGTGCTGTTGTGAGACTGATTGGATGTTTGCAAAGCACTCTTTTGGACACAACTAAATGTTGTTAAAAGTGCACACTTTTTTAACATTACAATTGTTTTTGAAATATCACTGGGTAATATAATAGGTGATTATCTGCAAAGACTTTTATTTACTGCTCCAAAAAACCTGAATGCTCAATATTGGGGCAGGGCAGGAAGGATATTTTATACTACACCCTGAAGATTTTTAATAACAAATATTTTTGTTGGACAAAAATGTCTTAGAACTTAGGTATTTGTAGTAATTTTGCAGAATACTAAAGGATGGGCTATGTCCACCTTATCTTAATGCTAATGTTTTTCAGACTACTTGTCACTGCATACACTATGCATGTTGCAGTTATTTGGCTGCAGGTGAAGAAAATGTGTCATACCCTACACAGCTGAAAGCTGATGGTTATTCTGAACTCTAATACAAAGTAGTTTGACATTAATAGAAGAAAATTAAGATGCTGATCAAGCCTTTTGGATGGGCCTGTTTTTCCTCAATCAGTCTCTCAGATGTGGAAAATAGTTAAGGCAGTGGTTCTCAACTGATTACACATTGTGGGCTGCATATGTGGCCTGCAGTGTGTTTGTTACCTGAGCCATGGGCAGGGCCGCCTGAGCCTGGACCCCTGCAGTGCTGGGTTGGTTGGCTGCTCGCTCCGCCCTGTCCACATGAGGCCAGCTGGGAACCTGGAGGGACCCCAGCACGTGGACTGGCCTTGTGCTAATTGGGCCACCGGTTGAGAACCGCTGACTTAAGGTAACCTAATTGTAACCAAAAAAACCCCCTGGTGATTGATCTTTTATTGAATATTTTTTTTATTTTAGAACAAATTGAAAGATCAGAATGACTGATTCTGATGAAGCCAGGACTTCAGCTTTTGACCACTTTGAAGATTCCCAAGATCTAATATATACTCCGCAAGAACAACAGTCTAATGTGCATGAACATGTAACTGCAAGGAATTCATGTTTAGGCTCTGCACAGAAAGATGCTGTATGTGAAAAATCTTCACAGGAATCCTACACCAGTGGTAGATCTTCTAAATATTTCACCTACTTGACCACTGTTCCAACCAATGCTTTGCTGGATGACAGCGATTCAGAGATGTGAGTTGTTTTTCCCCCTCCTAAGTTACATGTCTGGTAAAAGACTGTGAATGCCCTAAATCTCTTAAGATACTGGAGTCAGTTGTATGAGATCTTGGTTGAAAGCAAACAATTCATACTGCTGACTTCTATTTAGGATGATGTACTTGGGTTGGTGTATATGCAGTACAGTAAAACCTCAGTGTTACAAACTGACCATTCAACCACAAACCTCATTTGGAACCAGAATTACACAATCTGGCATCAGCAGAGACGAAAAAAACAAATACTGTAAAGTACTGTTAAATGTAAACTACTAAAAGAAAGGGGAAAGCAGCATTTTTCTTCTGCATAGTAAAGTTTCAAAGCTGCATTAAGTAATGAGTTGTAAACTTTTGAAGGAACAGCTTCAAAACAACTTTTGTTCAGAGTTACAAACATTTCAGAGTTACGAACAACCTCTATTCCCGAGGTGTTGGTAACTCTGAGGTTCTACTGTTCATTTGAGTGATTTTTGTGGGGAGGGCTGTTTCTTCGTTAGCTCCCCACATGTTAGACAAGTATTTTCCAAACACAGGAAGGCAGACCTTGCCCCAAAGAGCGTACAGTCTAAATATCTATGTAAATAGTTACCTAGGATACCCTAGAACTCCTAACCCATGTCATATCTACTTTGGCTTGAAAGACTTCATGTCTCTACCAGCCACAATTCCTTATTTCTTAACTCCCTTCCATTTTTGCTTTTTTGGGGCCATTTTTTTTTTATTTAAACAAACCATATGGTGATGGGGTACCAGGAATTCAGTCTTCACTCGCCTACATTTTAAGCTGGCTTTTATGATTTATTAAACAATATCATTAGCCTTTGAATTACCTCTTTTGATTAGGCAACATTATTAAGGCTCCTGGACTAAAATTCCATCTGGCTTTTTTTCAGGTTGTTATAAAAACTTTTAAAGGCTTGCAAATACCTTGTGATCTTACTTTTAAACTTTCCAATAACAATCCAGTGCCTGTACTTGAGTAATAAGGAAGTGACTTTCAGTTCCAATATTCTGTTCCTCTGTAGTTCCTTTCATCCAAAGTCTTCCATAAACAGTGGGTCTGATTATGTCACCCTGTATCTTGTGTAGGCAATCCTAGTGCAAAAGTGGGAGTAAAACTTTGCGTTTGGTAGCACTTGTCATTGTGCAGATGGAATACACGGGGTTCTGGGTAAGAGAATTCAGCAAAGAAATCTGTTATAGGCTTGTGAGATAGAGAAGTGTGGCTGTTCTCCAGCTGGGTAAAGGGAAGAACAGGATGGCTTACCCAAGGTCAGTCAGTCACTGGCAAAGCTGCAAGTATGGAGTATAACCCAGGAGCCTGGGCTACCAGCTTCTTCATCCACTATTCAAAGGATTATTTCAAAGTAGCTTTACAGTGGGATTTTACTACTGAACTAAATTTTTTTGTGTAAGCAGGTTAAACCAATTTTAACAGTTACAGAAATGAAGGTGCCCTAGTATCATAGCCTTTCTCTGCAGGGTGGTAGCAACCAACAAAAAGCTAAGGAGAGCCATTATATAGACCTTTTAAGGTACAAGCAGAAGCTTGGTTGTGGCAAGAAGCCTTGCCGTATAAACTTTTAGAATGTGGTGGTGAAGAGGTTCTCAAACCAAATTGCATTGTACCTTGAGGGAGGTAAGTGTGCACCTGGGGAGGAGCTAGTTCTCAAACTGCATCTCCCCCTTTTGCACACTCTAACATTCACTAGTGGCTTGGTGCAGCAGTGCTGAACCCTTCTTACTGGGGAAAGGGTTGTGCACTGGCTGATGGAGCAGGCAGGGGCTGCCTCCCCACTGTATTTCCATAGTACATCTCCTCCCCCCCGCCCCAGCAGCATCTTCCCCCTTCATTCCTGCACAGCTCCCTTTAGGTTGGACCAAAGCTCACACTCCATTTGTGGCACAGAGACTCCTGGCAGCTGTAATGCCCCTCCCCCACAGAGGGGCTGGAGAAACTAGCCTGGAGCCGTTGTCCTGCTCAGCCATGCACAACTGCGTCCCTTGCTATGGGCCAGAATTACAGCAGCCCCTCTCCAGTTGCATGGCCATCGCCTGAGCTCCGGCAGCATGTCTATGGTGGGGAGGGAGCCCTACACACGCCGGGGGAGGGTGCCTGCCCACTGGAAGGGAAAGGGGCGCATCTCCTCCAGCTTGGCATTCAGCTGCACTGCTGCCCCTGACACCAACAGTGCCCCTATATATATGCACAAAGTGACCTTCCACACACACATGTACTTTCTTGCTTGTGTAAAACACCTGCCAGCCCCTCACATCTCCTTTTTGTGTATGATACCTATATACCACAATGGACGAACACAATTTCCTCCATGGGACATACTCTTTGCCCCAACTCTCCTGGGCCTTGGAACTAGATTGGGACCAACTCATTTCACATGTCACAAAAGCGGGCTCTTGAGCTCTGCAGGAGCTCTTGATGCTGCATTCCTCCCTGGGAACAGCTTGTTTGCCCATGCTAAGGAGGAGGTGATGTGGGGTCCCTGAAGCTGGTCAGGGGGTGGGGGCCTGCTCCCTGCCTGGTCACCTATAGGGAGGTGCAGTTGGTTCTCTCCTCCTCCGCGCCCCCCCCCCCCAAGATGGCTCACTGTGACAACATTTGAGAACCTCTGCTAGAGTGACCAAACAGATTGGCTTTCATTTCAAGCAGACACCTGTTACAGCAAGTTGCCATACAATTTCCAATCCATATGAAGTCAAACTGGTACTAAGCAGACTTTCCAAGGAAGGATAGCAGTCTTGTGGTTAAAGCATGGGTATGGAAAGTAAGTTTTTTGTGTCTGTCAGATTTCCTATGTGACCATAGCCAAGTTGTGAACCCACTCTATGCCTTAATAGGTTTTTCCATCTGTAATACATTTCCCTGCCTCAGTGGCATGGAGGCTTAATTCACACCTATAAAGCTGTATGAATAAAGCTTTGAAATCTCTGAAAGGCTCTGTATTCATACAAAGAATATGAACAGAAGAGTGGCCATAGTGGGCCAGACCAATGGTCCATCTAGCCCAGTGGCTGGGGCCAGATGCTTCAGAGGGAATGAACAGGACAATTATTGAATGATCTATCCTGTTGTCCAGTCTCATCTTCTAAATATTTGAAGTTTTACCTACTACCCTTTTGAGAATAGAACTCAAGTGATTCCCCCCCAATAAAGAATCTTGCATAGCTTATAGCCAACTTTCTACTTAACTCCCTTGTGGCTTCACCTGAAATTAAGATGCATGTTTACTGATCTAGTGCATTAGGTATCTAAGGGCCATACTTAGTCAAATTTTTTTAATAGTAATCACCATGAACACCTAATCACTCCAAAGCTACTAGGGTAGAGAAGATAATTTTGTTTGATACTGGGATAATTCTTTGTAGTCAGAGTGTGTGTAATTTATCAGAAACATCAACTGTGCTTTCAAAAAAGTTAACTATTTACTCTTGTTTTGTTATCAGTGACCTTTCTGATTCTACTAGCAGCTTGATCCAACCTGAGTGTAACATTACACCAGCAGCTCAACGTTCAACAAGGCACTTGGCAAACTCTCCAGCAAATACATTAGACAGAGACACTTCGACTGACTCCTCTCTGGACCCTGGGTCTCCATTTAAGTTGGCTAAATCCCCAGGGCTGTCTAGATCTGCACTCAATTTGAAATCCAGTTTTGACTATCACTTGAGGAGGAAGTATAGGAGACAAGCACACCAAAGCTGTAAGGAGAAACCAAAAGAGAGAGGAAAGAGGTACAAGAGCACAGGAAAACCTAGAGGGAGACCGCGGCTAACTGCTCCACAAGAAGAGCAGAAAAAAAGACTTCTAGACAGAGGCTTTCAGTTTCCTTTTGTGGAAAAAGAATATGGAAGGAAACATATCCCCATGAAAATGATTTTTGAATATGAGGTGAGGTTTTTGTCTTTTTTTTTTTTTTAATTGGAGTGGTTTCTAGAGGTTTCTAGAGGCAGAACAAACTTCAGTCTTTGCAAATAAAAACTGAAATGGCAGTTGCCACAAAGTAACTATTTGCTTTTGCACTTAAGAACCACTGACTAATTTGGTCAGAGTACAGTGAATTAAATTCACACTTTCAGTATAACATTATAGATGAGATTGTATGCAGATTACTTGACAGCATAATTTATCAGTTAGTACTAAATTCTTGAAACTGATTTGCTGTATAGCACATTATAAATATACGCTGAAGGGTCTATCTTTGGTATTAGAAGTCAGAAATAAACAGATGTGGTCTGTCTTAATAATGGCATTGATTTTCAAGGTCTTGCATAACATAACAAGAAATCTGTTTTTCTTAGCAAGCCGCTTTAAAGGGATATTTCCAATACATTAAGATGCTCAAATATGAAGAACATCTCAAAAAGGCTTTAAAAAACCTGAATGCTAGTGAGGATTTAGAAAACGAATGTATGGCGATGCGGAAACACAAATACATAGATGACGAAGGACCCATTTCTCCTATTCAGGAGACAAAGTAAGTTCACACTTTTTTTTTTTTTTTTTTAATTTATAACACCTTCCATCTATTTCCTTAACTGGCATCGAAGTTATAATGAATGCTATCTGTGTGTACTACATAATCATTAGGGTAATTTATCCTTGCAATATCTCTGAGGCAGGGAAGTATATCCCCATACAGATCAGGAATTGAGGAATCAGAGTAAACTAGTTTCTCAAGGTCACATAGAAAGCTTGTGGCTGAGCTGGGCATTCAACTCAGGTCTTCTAAGTCTCACTGCAGTGCGAGACCATCATCCACTGTGTGCATGTTTCTATGAGACTTGATCTATGAACTTTAAACTCTGGTAATTTAAATTTAATAGAGTTTAAATCTGGATTGGGAATTACTAAAAGTAATTTCAGTTTTGAGAAACTGTTCACACCTTAATTTCATGCAGTATCACTTGGTGTGGGAAGCCATAAGATCCAACCCCAGTTCAAAAAAAAAAAAAAAAAAAAGGCCTTCATATCTTGTGGCATAGGGATTGGATTGGGAGTTCATGGAGTGCAACCTGTCAAGTCTGAGGACTGTCTTTTTTCCTTTGCATTTTATGTTTTGAGTCAGTGAACAAAGTGGAATGGGAAATAGTCAACTTAAAATCATTCTTGTCTGAAATTTGTCTACACTTATCGCAAATAATAACGGAGCTTTCTATAGCTGAAAGATTAGAGACTTAATTTAACTGACTATGCATTAGAAAGACTATTATGTATTGCTGTTCTCTCATATGTGGTCAGTCATTTCCCCCCATTTACATGGGTGTTTCACACAGCCATGAGGGGAAGATGTAAAACCATAACAATTAGCAAGGATGCTTGGGGATCAATAAACAAATCTATTCCTAACTCTTCTCAAACCGAGTATGTTTCAAGTTGGCATGTTCCCTTAAGTGTCACGGTAATTTACAGTGGCTGAAGATTGGAAAAACTTGTTCATAAGAATAAGAACCCAATCCTTCTGCCCTTGGTGACAGTGATAGTGTGACTGACTGGACGGAGGCCTAGTTTTGTGAATAAAGGCTGCAGGATTTGCCTTGGTCTCTAATGTGCACAAGTATAAACTGTGTAATGGTTGTGGCTCTGACTACATTTTCAGGGAAAATTCCATTTAGAGAAGTGGAAAACTTTTTGCAGACTGACTACCCTGCTCAAAATAAGGAGAACCAGAGAGCAGTCAGACTATGCATGTTAAAGATTCTTGGGTAAAGGTTACAACTACCCCTTGCACATGTTGCTCAGCTGTGGTTCACTCACAGATATAATATCAGGCAAACCGAATCCCCCTACCTCTTTTGGCCCATGTTTGGCTGTAACAGCAGTGCTATTTGGCTTTCTCTGCTCTGCCCTAATACAGACCTGTCCTCTTAATCTCCTCAGTATGCCAGTTGGCTTTTCTTCATGGCTGCCCTGTCCACTCTCTCATATCTACTCTGAAGGCCTTCTTCTCTCTACCTCTTCCTAATTATCCTCTTCTTTGTAATATCATTGAAAGCTTGTCCTACCTAATTTCTAATCCTCTTGGGAGGTGTCATTTGAGATCAGACTTTTGCAGGAGTGGCATCCTCATGTAGGTGCAAGTAGTAGCATTGAAGCCAAGAGAAACTCAAGATTTTGTGGAGGTAAAAATCAAAGACCACTTGTAGTCTTAGCACAAAATACAATTACATAAACCTAATCAAACTCTGGACCATTTTTATTTCAGTGGAGATGACCACAACTTGGATCCTGATCAAGAAGAATTTGGTGCCACAATAGTTGTGAGTAAACCTGAGTTAACTTCACTCCCGTGTAGCATTTTAAAGCAAATGAACCAAAAGAACAATCAAGCACAATTAAAATATTTTTGGATTAAATATTTGTTCCTGGAATTAGACTGTATCTGTGGACTATTATATATGCCATCTCTGACCCTGCTTCTCGATATAAAAAAATTTATTTGAAAATTCATAGTTGTCTTGTTTGTCACCTCAAACAATTCAAAATTGAGGAATACAGTTCTGAGAATTACTAATGGGTAGTTCTTGGGGAAATATTGTTCTGCATCTCCCAAAATTATTGGCAAAATCCCACTTCAGAATAAGAGCCAATTATAATAAAGACAAGATTTGATCAGGTTTATATCTTCCATTGACTTAGGAGAACAGCTGTTTCATATTAAGCAGCAAACTTCCAAACAAGAAAAAATCAAAGACAAAAGCAAAGCATGCAAAACTGATCAGAGAAGATGAGGAGGAGGAGGAGGAAGAACATGCTGCTGATGGGTCGGGGCCTGTACAAGAGATACTACACAGATCAGAAAACTAGTACATCATGGAATCCCGTAAATGCTGGTTGCTGTAACCCTGACTCTGAGCATAGATATCTTCATATGCTGCTCCACTTGGCAATAAAACATTCACTTCAAACAAAAATTGTTCAGCATTCAACTTAAATTTTCAGTTATTGCAAGTGATTAATCTAGCATTGTCTAGGTTGTAAATGTATAACTTCAGTCTCCTTTCGGTGAGTATACAATTTGTTTGGCAGTGTCTAGAGATACAATTGTAAATGTTGCAATAAAAATAGAGTAGTAAAGGAGCTGCTCTTATAAAGCTTTGAGGTTTTAATTTGCTCAGTACTATCTAGAAAAGGAAGGTAAAATATCAAATTAACTTGCCTAACTTGGTTCAGAGGTTAACATTGCCTTCTGTCACCCTAACCTTCGTTTAAAAAGATCATGTCTGAACAGCCTTCTGCCTCCATAGAAAATAGTAATATAAATTGAAAAGTGTGATTGAAACTTAATGCATATATTACATACAGCACATCACTTTCAGAAGCACTCCATTCTTTTGTTTTTGTCTGTGCTAATAATAAAATGACTCTTTTTTGCAACCCACAACTGATGATATGAGTTGTGCTACTTGTAAGCATGGACAGTAATTGGAGCACATATATTGATGGTGGTAGAAATGCTGAGTAGAGAATATTATACCTTTTCTCTTTCATTTCTTCTTTATGAAGTCTCAGTCTATCATCCCACAATCCGTTCAAATTCTAGTGCTAAATGACCCCAAATGTCTTATATTAAAAATAAAAAAAATACATAAGACTTCCTCAGTGCTGGTGAATCTACCAAAAATGTGTGAAAATGTCATCTCTTAAATTGTGTGAATAAGGGTTTTAGCAGTTAGAGCACATATAGGACATAGTTATTAAGTTGTTATAGTGGTGTTCAGGGGCCCCAATCTGGAGTGAGATTATACAAACAAAATCCCAAATGGGGACAGGGTGAGAGATTGACAATAGAACACAAGCTTGTATATTTTAGTTGTGTACAGTTTGTAGGCTTCATATCTGGGCTTCTTAAAAAATTCTCATGTTGAATCATTTCAATCTTGGTAGGAACTCTTCCTGCTGGTTTGTGGTGTTCAAAATAACAATTTGTGGCTTTGCTTTTATCTACTGAATTAGCTATGTAGAATAAAACTGCAAGACTGATATTTAGACTGTAGTATCAAACTATCTCTAATGCTGGTCTGAGATAACTGCTTGCCTTTTTCTAGGCATGAACATGGCAAACATCCCCTCAGCGTGGTTTTGAAAAACTTCATGCTGGATCTGGGAATGGAGTTGTTGCTGGGTAAGGTATTGCAGGTGCCATATATAGTACTTGATCCACCTGACTTCACATTGCAGTTCGCATGATGAATTTCTCTGTTCAACTGCTGGGTGATTCACAAATGAACTAAATTCTAATTCTGAACAGAACTGATTAAATATCCCATGAAAAGCCGCTTATAACAAATGTAGTATTGTTTAGAGAAATATTAATCTTTAATGTTGAAAACCTGAGACTTCATCTGGCTCTTTTCCATCTCTGCATTTTAGTTCAATTGGCCTTTTTTGGAGAGAGAAAAAGGAACCATTTTAGTTTCTTGCTACTGCAAGAGGTAAGTTGCTTTTTTTTTCTTTGTATTCCTTTTCATCATTTTCTTTCAATAAATTGAAATAAACTATCTGAATGGCTCTTTGAAAAGATACAAGTCACATGTATTCTAATCTTGCTCGCTTGATACTTGATTTGGTAGAAGGAGTTTGAGTAATGGAAATAGATTAAATTACTTGGCTAAAATTAGAGTCTGTCTGAGATGGGACTAGAATTCAGAACTCTTGATTACAGTAGTGGTCAGATAGTTAGTTACATGCAGCTACTCTTACTCAGAAAGCAATACTACAATAACTTGGCATCTGGAGTTAGTTCTCATGCTGCTGTGCTTGTTCAACCTGATATCTTGCTTTCTCAGCTTAAGATTTCTGGTAAACTTACTATCTTCTAAAATCTTGTCGTCCTGTTCTGTTCCATCATACTAATAATACTAGCTTATATGCCCTACATCCACAGTGTTGACTTCTAATTACATATAGGATATAATTCTGCCCCTGCGCAGGTGTCTTGCTGACTGCATAATATCAGTATTCAAGTACTTGTGAAGGCTTATTTGGTCCATATAATACTCCTGGGGGGAATTCTGCCCCCCCCAAATTAAAAATTCTGTGCATAATGTAAAATTTTGCAAAATTCTGCATATTTTATTTGTCAAAATAACACTATGTAATCATGCCAGTTTCAATTATTTTAGATATTTTGAAATAAATTACCATCAGCAACTGTCTGTAACAGTACAGAGACACATTCGTCCAGGAGTAGTGTGTTAAGGAAACCCCTACGACAACCCAGTTCCAGTTTCTCTGGAGATGGGGGCTCAGGTGGGGGAGGCATGGCACCCCAACCCTCTGCATCCCGTAATGGTGCATGTCATGTTCCACAACTACCTAAATGATTACTAACTCCTCCCAAATCCCATCTTTTCCTGTCTTAAAAAAAAAATCTAAGAAATTCAATACAAAAAACTGTTAACGCAGAGTGGTGGTATGTTGTCCCCTGCAGAATGTTGAGCTGATTAACACTCAGACTTCTGAAAACCAGGAAATGCACAGTTAAGGTGTTTTCGTGCATCCTTAACTCTGCCCTCTTTCAGCAATGCCCCAATATGCCTCATTAAAACACATACTTCTACTCTGACAACCCCACGGTTGTTGAATTATTGCATGGGCAACCATAGCTGCGTTTCTTGGTTTTCAGAAGTTTTGAGCTTTTTGCTCAACTCATTGTTCTGCATGGGGATGACTTACCACCAAGCAACCCTAACTCTGCTAATGTAGTCTCTGGCTATTAAATTGGAAATGCAGGTTTGTAGCTGAAGTAAATACTGCCAAATATATAACCAAATAATTATTAGAACCAGATGCATTTGAACAGTGCATAAATATTCTACTTCTTTCAATTGAAGTGAGAAGTCCCATGGACTGTGTTTAAAAAGTTGGTTTTCCCAGCACATCTCCAGTTTTTGTTTTTTGCTGTGGACAAAATCTTGGAGTAAGTGCTAAGAATAAACCCTTCTCTTGCAACCCACAGCTCATCAATATATGAGCTGTGTTACTTTTCAGAAGGGACAATCTTTGAATGTGCTTCCAGTAGAACAGAATTTCTATGAACACTGGAGAACTCCAGTCTCTGCTTGCATCAAGTTCAGTCTCTAAAATGGATAATATAAATATTCAGTGTTTGCACTTAGTCCCAGTTACACTGACTTTGTTTTAGGCCCTCCTACTGTAAATTCTGAAGACATGCAGTTGCTCAAATACCATAAATGTCTACAGCCAGCCAACTTCTTGGATTGATAATTCCATTGTCTTGCCTGTTGGCCTTTCTCTTATGTCAGTCTGTTTCCTTTAGCAGCTGGACAGTGGGAACTTTTTTCCTGCTAGAAAGGGCATAGTATCCCCTACCATTTCAAGGGGAATTGAATAAAACCTCAGTTCTGAGTAGGTTGGTCTATTTCTAGGTGCTAAGCGGCCCTCAAATGCAGTTTTAAACAAGTGACTGGCATTCGTTAATCTACCAGTATGAGAAAAATAATGGTTAAATATATAAACTCTTACATTAGGTGAGCCAATATTGAATATTTATTGTGTTGATTTCAAAAATAAACAAATTCATGCTTGACTAATGTAAACTGTGCTGAACAGAACAATGGTAACTTCTAGACTTTTTTTTTTGGTTTTTGTGTTTTTTTTTCCATTTTAGTTTCTGGAACTTCCAAAATAAATTGATGAAATCAAGATGGAAATACATAGCTGGTTGATGAAAAGGGTAAGCTGTGATGCATTCATATTAAATTACCGCATTCGAGTACACTAGTTTTTCTTTAGGGAAATTTAACCTTTTAAATGCATGGCTTTTTGGAGAAAGTAGTTAACAAGTGCACTGTTTTGGAATCTGCATCCAGCAGTATTCTCCTGATGGGGTGTTCAAAAAACAGTGCCACAGTAATCCAGCATCTGGCATCGTTGGTTTTCATGCCGCTATGCTTGTTAAACCTGGTATATCTGTTGGAACATGTAGGTTTAATTAAATTGTAGGCTGTTTTATTCGGAAGCTGGTGAAATAATGTTGCCATTGAAATATTGTGGAAGTATTTTATAAATCACTTACATTTTTCTACTACTGTGAACTTTGCATCAGAATATCTATCTATTTTTTTTTTTTTTTTTTTTTTTTTAAAGCATTTCCTATGGCATTTTGACTGTAGAGACATACGACCTGACTGCAGCCACTGTCAGGAAGATCATCTTCATACTGAGATGGTATGTACAGAGGAAACATACATATTTGTAATCGGGAAGAAAACTAAGGAAAATAGCTAGTGTCAAGGTAGGGATAGGTCAGTTGAAGGTCATGCTCAAGCCTTAAACTGGACTTAAAGCTGCATTTTTTGTTTAAAGTAGAAATAAACCCTTATTTTGAAAAGGGACAGGATATCTTTTTTTTTTTTTTTTTTTTTTTTTTTTTAACTATAAAGCCACTGTATGAGAAGAGCTGGAAGCCCTCCCACAAGTTTCACTTAAGTAGGTGTCATCTAATGACATTTTCCTACATCTTTCTGTATGCTATGCATTTCTGCCAACTTGGGTGCTGGTTCCACTGAAGCTCCTGGTATCCAGTGCTCTAGAATGACTTCTCGCAGACCAGAGCCAATTTGAGCAAGCTGCAGGCTCTGAGGTTGACGACTAATTTTGAAGCTTTTATAATGTCCCTTTTCATCTATATGGATCATTCAACACATTACGTTACTTCCATTTTTGTCAAGGTATTTGCAGTTATCTTAAAATCTTTTTACTTCTGGCCTGCAGTAATTTGGCCCTGTCTACTTGGGTAAAAAAAGATGTTGGTTTTTTTTAAGTTTATTTTTATTGAAAACCTTCCTTTAACATCTGTGTAGACCCATTTGAACTAGCTCCCTCTTAGGTACAGTATGACCAGCTCAAACAAATTCAAAGGTGGTGAAATTTCTGCAGGGGTGCCAAGGTTACACATCTTTCTTGTGCAGACAGAGCCTTTTAAAGCTAAATCTAATAGGGGAAGAAAGCCAGTAGTATACGGACTACTAATTTCGGTGAATAGTTTGGTGGTGGTTTTTTTTGGTAATATAGTTGACTATCTTGTTTAAAAAGATGACTTTTTGATAGTTGGGTGAAACTGCCTCGTTACACACTAAGAATAGGCACAATTAACTGTATGTGTCTGAATTGAGCAACGTGGCTACAGAAGTAACAGGTTGTGCTTCCATCACTGTAAAATGAATTACAGTGGTGACAATGAGACCTGTAACAAACTTGTCTTAAAATGATTTTGAACTTTTTGTCCAGATAGAAGGGTAAATTCAAACATAGGTTCTGAAAAGTGGTCCACTCTATTGAGCTTATCATAAAATAGTCACCTGCTTCAGTTTATTCTGACACTTGGGTTTTTGTCTGCTAGGCCAGTGGTTCTCAACCAGGGGGCCATGACCCCCCGTTTCAGCGGGCTGCGGGGCCCCATGGCTGAAGCATGAGCCCTTGTACCCCCATTTGGTTGAAACTGGGAGTGGAGTCGTGGTGCATCCTGGAGGTTTTATTGCATGTTGAGGGGGCCTCAGAAAGAAAAAGGTTGAGAACCCCTGCCCTGGGCAGCAAAACAAGATTTGTGATTTAGATGTGGTTTAACCATATACTTTCTATAAGAAATCCAGTTAGGTGCAGGTTAGGGATGTAAAACCCAGTTAACCAATAACTATTAAACTCCGCCCAGGGTCCTGGCTGCTGTCCCCCACACCCTTAGTTCCCTGATTAAACATTTAACTGGGTAACCAACCGAATTTTAATCGGTTACATGGTTATTGTTTTTAAATGTTATTTACATCCCTAGTGCAGGTTAATATCTAGATACATATGGTGCAGCATGTATTTTGTCAAAGAAATTGAAGATGGGGATTACAAGGCCACTTGTCTCTTCATATCACTTTCTTGGAAATTCAGCTTTTCATACTTAGGGCCATTTATCTGTATTTATGGAGGATTTAAAGAGGTTTGTTAGCAAGGTTTGGTTCTATAGTGAACGGGGGGGGTCCCATACTTTCAAAAGACTTGATAACAATGTATTTTGCAGTGTTACTGTAGCTGGTTTTGTTCCAGGATACTAGGGGTACAGGGTTGGTGAGGTAATATCTTTTATGGGACCAATTTGGCTGTTGGTGAAAGAAACAAGCTTTTGAGTTTACACAAGACCTGAACAAGAGAGCTCCGTGTAAGCTGAAAAGCTTGTCTTTTCCAACAGAAGTTGGTCCCATAAAAGATTACCTCACCCATGTTATCTCTTGAATTACTTAATGTCCGCATTTGAACTGTAGTTTGGAAGTAATGAAAATGGATAATTGTGAACCACATCCTGCCTAATACAAATTGAGTAATAAAACTACTTCTATAACAATTCCAGGGAAAAGGTAAATTTAAACTGTAGAGGCCACTTAACTGGCATTGAGTATAGCAAACTGAATTCTCTCCCTTTGTTTTCAGGGAGTCCAAATAACTGGAACACTCGGTTACCAATCACATTTTCTTCTAGTGTCTTGGTAAGAAATTCTGGTGTGACTCCTTGAATGAATTTTGTGGTATCCGAAGTATCAGAGGGGTAGCCGTGTTAGTCTGCATCTGTAAAAAGCGACAGTCTATAAGGTGCCACAGGACTAACAGACGTATTGGAGCATAAGCTTTCGTGGGTGAATACGCATGCGTCTGACGAAGTGGGTATTCACCCACGAAAGCTTATGCTCCAATACGTCTGTTAGTCTATAAGGTGCCACAGGACAGTTTTTTGTCGTGGTATCCTAAAAGTGCTATAAACTACCTGGTTAAAGGGCGTCGCATGCCTCATTAACTCAAAATTGATTTGCATGCTATAGGATTAGATTATGCCAGGGTGTGCAGCATCAGTAGAATCTGCGCTGTTTGTTGGAAAGCAAAAGGCTTCATAATGAGGATTATGTACAGACCTGTATTCCTCTAGTTTGCTGTTTTGAAGAGCCATATAAAACTCACTATTAGTTAGTCCTATTAAACTTGCCATCAGAATTTTTTGGTACAGGAAGAATTAGAGCTTTATTTTCATTTAACTGGCATCTGTTTTTATACTGGAAGAAATAGGTGGGGATGTTTCATAAATGGTAAAAATTTATTCTGCCCCAATATATATAGGACGTTGTGAGGAAATGTTATGATGATTGGCAAAATGTTCAACTGCTCTGAAGAGAGTGAATGATGACAGCCTTTCTGAACACTTTGGTTATGTGGCTCTTGTCTATCCTGCTCTAGTTCAGGTACACACTTGCCATTTAATGGTTTAAGCTTACCTTAGTATCCGACTAAAGGGAAAATGTTAGAATCAGGACTACCGTGTTTGTCTATTGCCACTGCTCTGTATATAGCAAGTGTTGTTGTGTTTTTGTTTTGTTTTTTAAAACTTTACCCTCTGGGTTCTAGTTTTTAGCTCTCCAAAAGTAGGGTTGTGGCCAGTAGTTGCATAGGTGATTTTTCAGGGAGAACACAGGTGCTTCAGGAAATGTGTGGTGGTACAACCCAATTGTTAAAAATTGCTGCTTCTTATGTGTTAGTGTTTTTGTGTGGCTGTAAACTGACCTCTCTTTCAGGTGGAGCACATGTTTAGAAAGCAAGGCAAGTGAAGTGATTACAAAGAAGCTTTGTCAACCAGAAATTAGGAGATGCCTGTTCACGAGGTAGGAAATTCTACCCCTTGCCCTTTTATTAAAAATTCAGTGTCTGGTGGCTTTTGGTTTTAAGTAAAAACTTATCTTCTATCAAATTTATTCAATTTGAGAAGCATTTCAGTCTTAGTAAATTTAATTGTAAATATAGAATGTTTTATCTGTTATCAGTTTTCAGTGCCATCTCTGCACATAAGTGAAGGATTTTTTAACTTCACTGGCATCTCCAACGGACACGTATACAAAAATATCCAGCTAAATATCAACATACGGAACTACACTTCCCCCTAAAAACTTAATTGCTATTGTTACAAATAACACCTGAGATGGCTAACTGAAGAAATAGCAGGGAATTTTTTTTTGCCTTTTTCAGTCACTTTGTGCAATTGATAGTAGTTTGTGTATAGTCAGTTTCCCTGTCCAGATTAATAATATGGCTAAAACTAAATTGCTGGCCATTACCATCAAGCAGTCTCCAGTTCCAGATTATAACCAGTTCAGTATTAACCTGTCTAGATGGGACATAGAGCAGATGGCAGCTGTTAAATATTTGGGCAGCATCATAGACTGTACTGAAGGATCCTCAAAAGCTGTGGACATGTATATAGCAGAAGCTAGTGCTCTTGCAGAGTTTTTGAGCCCTTCAGCAGCCTATGGGATTGCTGTGATATCAGGTTTTCTACAAAGCTTCTGATTTATAGAGACACAGTTATATCAACTCTGGCGATTAAGACTTTATCTCAAATGGCAGGACAAGATCAGAAATCCATTATAAATAATGGAAAAAGCAGGCCGTTACTACTTCAGTAGGTGTCCCTGTTGAAGTTATTATTTAGGCTGGTTGATGCTGACAAACTTTGTCCTATATTGGTAATTACAGAAGCTGTAAGATCTCACCCCTGTAATTCGTATTACGGTACCACATAACTGGTGAGGTCTATCCCGATGGAGCCTCTCCTGTAGGTTCATGTCGTTGGAAATACCTCATAGAGCAAACTTGTGGTTTCGCTTTACCCATTGAACTATTTGTTAGCTCTGTGGGATAAAACTGCAAGACAGATTTTAATTGCAGTGTGTGTGTAACTCTTTAACTTTCTCTGCGTGGACACTGAGCAATATATCTTCTGTCCTGTAGGCACTAACTTAACACTCAACATGGATTGAAAATCTTGTCACAAAAGGAAATGGGCAAATTGCTGGGTAAGATTTAGCGAGTGACTTGCACTGTGCTTTGACTTCTCATTGTAATTAACTTGTTGAATCACATTGTTAAAGGTGACAAACTAAAACTAGGATCTCATGTTCTGTTTCTGCAGTTTCAGAAATTGTGAAATCAATCCTTCACCCAGCGTTTGCTGTAGAAACTGTTTTTCTTTTTAACAGATTGTTTCTAACCTTCATGGTTGTCAAGACCAGACAGTGTATACATAGATATATTAAGTCAGTAGACGATTTGAAACAATAGCTTTGAGGTGTGAATCTCACTCATTTTGCTGGGCTGCTAATGCTGAAATCCAAATGAAAGTAAAGCAACATTAATGGATTTAGTAAACTTTAGCAGAATTTGTGTATCCCAAACTGAACTCTCCATGGCCATGTGCCAAAAGTCACCTGTCCCTTTTCCAGTTGCCAAACTCCCGTCTTCTGAAGTGCTGTAAGCACTCAGAACAAAAATGTACAACACATTGAAAACAGGGTGGAGACAGCATAAAATCCGTGTCAAACAGATGTATTTTCATTAAATAAAAAATGAAATTGCTGCATAAATTCCAATTCACTGTGCTGGAGTGTTGAAGAATCCAGGGAATTTGCCACAGAATCACTGCAGATTAGTGTCTTGACTAAAACTAGCTAAAGGTTCTGTTTTAAAAAATGCATTAGCTGGAGTACAAATCTCTATTATCCTAGAAACTGAGTTTTACTAGCTTCATTTAATAAGGACTCCTCTTACGCTTCTGGTTACTTCACAGCTTGCAAAATGGAATTTTGCTCTGAGTTTACTACTGTTAGATCATTTAACTTCTAATTCAACACTTACAGGAATGTAATTTTAAAATGGGCTGATACTTCGGGATGGTGGAAGCTGTTACAAACATTATTTTAACTGTGCACTGCAAGGTATCTGCATCCAACAGCATTCTTCTGATGGGATGCTCAAAAAACAGTGCTACAGTAATTCAGCATTTGGCATCGTTGGTTTTCATGCTGCTGTGTGCTTGTTAAACCTGGTATTTCTGTTGACACAAACTTGAGTCTTTATGGATTGAACATATCATCTTTTAACTTATCCATATAGTATGTCCGCCATTGACCAGCTATAGAAGACTATCAGTGTTGCACTCACTGCTTTTATTCTTTTTAGAGGGACTTCACTACACTACTAGACAGACCAGATTTCATTATGATGAAAGAATTGTTTGGAAGACAGTATCATGACACCAACTTGTTTGACAGGTAATATACTTACAACAGCTGAAACATTTATTCATCTTTCAATTTGGAAGGTATATGTGATGTTGCACTACATAATGTTTTATGGAAATATGCTTAAGAACATAAGAACGGCCGTACCGGGTCAGACCAAAGGTCCATCTAGCCCAGTATCCGGTCTACCGACAGTGGCCAATGCCAGGTGGCCCAGAGGGAGTGAACCTAACAGGTAATGATCGAGTGATCTCTTTCCTGCCATCCAGCTCCACCCTCTGACAAACAGAGGCTAGGGACACCATTCCTTACCCATCCTGGCTAATAGCCATTAATGGACTTAACCACCATGAATTTATCCAGTTCTCTTTTAAACGCTGTTATAGTCCTAGCTTTCACAACCTCCTCAGGTGAGGAGTTCCATAAGTTGACTGTGCGCTGCGTGAAGAACTTCCTTTTGTTTTAAACCTGCTGCCTATTTTCATTTGGTGACTCCTAGTTCTTGTATTATGGGAATAAGTAAATAACTTCCTTCTCCACATCACTCATGATTTTATATACCTCTATTATATCCCCCCTTAGTCTCCTCTTTTCCAACCTGAAGAGTCCTAGCCTCTTTAATCTCACCTCATATGGGACCCGTTCCAAACCCCTAATCATTTTAGTTGCCCTTTTCTGAACCTTTTCTAGTGCCAGTATATCTTTTTTGAAATGAGGAGACCACATCTGTACACAGTATTCGAGATGTGGGCGTACCATCGATTTATATAAGGGCAATAATATATTCTCAGTCTTATTCTCTATCCCCTTTTTAATGATTCCTAACATCCTGTTTGCTTTTTTGACCGCCTCTGCACACTGCGTGGACATCTTTAGAGAACTATCCACGATGACTCCAAGATCTTTTTCCTGATTCGTTGTAGCTAAATTAGCCCCCATCATATTGTATGTATAGTTGGGGTTATTTTTTCCAATGTGCATTACTTTACATTTATCCACATTAAATTTCATTTGCCATTTTGTTGCCCAATCACTTAGTTTTGTGAGATCTTTTTGAAGTTCTTCACAGTCTGCTTTGGTCTTAACTATCTTGAGCAGTTTAGTATCATCTGCAAACTTTGCCACCTCACTGTTTACCCCTTTCTCCAGATCATTTATGAATAAGTTGAATAGGATTGGTCCGAGGACTGACCCTTGGGGAACACCACTAGTTACCCCTCTCCATTCTGAGAATTTACCATNATTATATTTACAGTAATTGATAAACTTAACTGGAATATGCTTTATGCAAAAAGTCTCTTGTAAAGTATCATTACAAAGCTTATAATCTGCTGAGTGTGTTCATCCTATTTTTGTTTTTATAGGGGGGAGGGATAGTTCAGTGGTTTGAGCATTGGCCTGCTAAACCCAGGGTTGTGAGTTCAATCCTTGAGGGGGCCACTTAGGGATCTGGGGCAAAATTGGTCCTGCTAGTGAAGGCAGGGGGCTGGACTCGATGACCTTTCGGGGTCCCTTCCAGCTCTATGAGATAGGTATATCTCCATTTATTATTATTATTATTTGTGTATATGTATCATTCTTGTATTTAAAACTAGGAATCTGAAGCCTAACTCCGAGGTCCTATTGTAGTTATGCAAAGTGGGGGCCATTAATGGTGGATTAGAATCTTGAGGGCTCCCATCAACCAGGACAATTGGTTGCAAATGGTTTGTTTACCTGCAAGCCTTCGGAAGAATGAGGTCTTACAGCGACATGATCATGTCACCTGAACTGGAACCCATCTTAAATCTGGTCTTTTTCCATTTAGAAGGAGGGGTGGGGGCCCAGAGGTACCACCTGAGCTGGAACTAAGGACTGTACTGGGGAAAGGATTGGGCCCAGACTAGGAAGGAGTCTAGTCTGTGAAAGAAGCCTATTGAAACATCTCTAAGGGTGAGATTTGCCTGTATTCAGTTTCTTAATGTATTAGGCTTAGACTTGCGTGTTTTGCTTTATTTTGCTTGGTAACGTACTTTGTTCTTTCTGTTACGACTTGGAACCACTTTAAAGTGACTTAAGTATAAAAAGTAGGATGTTTATTATTAACCCAGAGTAAGTAATACCTGGGGGAGCAAACAGCTGTGCATATCTCTCTATCAGTGTTATAGAGGGCAGACAATTTGAGTTTACCCTGTATAAGCTTATACAGAGTAAAATGGATTTATTTGGGGTTTGGACCCCATTGGGAGCTGGGTGCTGGAGACAGGAGTACTTGCTGAGCTGTTTTCAGTTAAGTCTGCAGCTCTGGGGGTGTGGTTCAGAACCTGTCACAGTATATAATTGCAGTGTGAAATAACTCAAAATACAATTAAGATTTTGAGAACATCTAATATGCTGAAACTGCAGCAGACAGTGCTAGAATAAAGTAGAAACACTGCTGAAGTGTGGTCTAAACCTCAAAGACTAAGGCAATCCTCATTTCTAATTGTGATAACACTTTTGACTTGGGCAAAATAATCAGTTAATTTTGAATTGTGACCCATATCTGAAATTAGGATAATTCTTACATATGTACCTGGCATTGTATATGTACCTTGTGTCGGTGTTGATTTAGTGCCTCAAACAGTTTTGAAGGTAAAAAGTAACCTGAAGTTTCAGGCTGTGAAGCTAGAACTGATGTCTGCTATGAGGTGTAAGCACTTGTAATGCTTTGGGATCTGTCAAGGACAACTGTTTTGATACACAGCTTGGCGTGGCTTAATTTTTAGAGCTTTAAGTTGCCATCTGCATCATCCATCATAACAACTTTGGCCTTTTCCACTAAAGGTTTTAGTGCTCAAGTATTACTTAAAACTCCAATCAGTGGTCATTACCAAGGATACTAGGAAATACCATTTCTGGTGTGCTGTGGACATGACCATAAAGTAACTCCATCAGATTTTGGCATTGCTACTTTAGTAGCACTAAATCTGTTGGAAACAAGTAATGTAAGGGATCAAAGAGCGTTCTTTCATGTCACCATGTCTTTTTGCTTTAAATCCTCACTGAGAACCTTTTTACATAAGTTTGTTCTGTTCAGTATAGCCAGATTTCAGCTAAAGCTGTCTTAAAATTTTTTAAAATAGTAACTATGGAAGAATTAGCACTTTGACTATACCTTCTTTATCAGGATTATAGGCAAAAATCCCTGACTTTATGGAATATTTCTACTAAAGATCTGTTTTGATTTTGTTTGAAGCTCCTCAGATGGTTCACTAAAGAGCAATTTATCACAGGACTCCTCCATTTAAATGTAACTAAAGAAAACTGACAACATTAGCTAAACTGCCTCTGAATTGAGTGCTTTTCCTGGCTTATCTTCAGGCAACTCTCACCTTGGTAATTTATCACTTGATACTAACCAAATCTGACTCTCACTTTAATCCCTTAGTGTCTATTGCTGACAAATCACTGACCACAAATCCCAAATGAAGACCAGGAACAAACATGAACATGGAAAAGACTTTCTAGCTGTATTGCAAAGGTAAGGATGCCTGCTAGCAATTCTGATAAGCAACAGCAGCCACTACACTAAAGGTCATTTCAAAGAGGGTTTGCATGGCTGTGAAACCAGCAGCTCTTAACGCAATGACCTAATATTGAAATCCTCTGCAGGATGCCATAAGCACTTAGTGTGCTCTGTGGCCTATTTCTGAGGAGATAGACGTAGTGCAGCTAGGCTGTTGATCAGGTGTAAGAGGAAGGGATGTGCCACTAAGAACACTTGAAATTACAGATCCAATGTCACTGTGCCAATTCATGGGAAAACTTACGCTGGCTTCAGAATTTAGGTTACATTTTAAGTTCTTCAACTAAGCTTCTGACCTCCGAACTGGAAGAAATGGTTTAAACGAATATTTAATGTATGATGGAAAGTGGCTTGATGCTGAGTACCATACTTTGAGTGTGTGTGTCACTTCCGTCGGTCTGGCCCTAAGTATTGGCATTTAAAACCGAAATAACAATTGTAAATGTTTTTTCTAAGCCCTTTTGTCTTTGGTGGGAGATTGCCTCTTGCTAGTTGAGGACCAACCCTGGACCCAAAAAAGGTGCAATATATGGAACCAAAAAACCTTGGAAGTTTACTTGTATTGCCTTACCTTCACATAGTTCACTTCCAACAGGAATCCGTTCATAAATAGCTGATCTATCAACCAAAAGCCAGTTCTAGGTAACAAAACCCTATACTTTTAATGAAGCAAAAGCAGACTTGCAGATGAGGGTGAAGCTTGAACTAAACCAGGGAATGTTCACTTTTAATCCAATAGTCTCTGATTGTGGGAACCTCAAATGTGTAGCACTATGGAGGTAGCATCCATAGGCTGGGGAAGGGATAGCATACCATCTTGTAACTTGACTACCCTACCTCCAACATAGGAGCTGTAGTGTGACTTTTTGTTTTTGTTGAGGGAGCTGTATCCAAGATGCAGATTGAGCCTTCTTTCTTCAAGAAGGGAGAAGATAAGTGGGTGAGATCAATCGGGGAAAACTCGAGAACCATGTCCTCAAATATAATAGCAAGGAAAGGTCAGCTATGTAAAGCTGTGATATCAGAATTAACCTTGTTAAATAGCAGCCACTCAGGCTCATAATATCCCTTTATTCATTCTTCATACACCACTACCTGTGAGTTGGTCAACTTCTAAATCAGAGCTAGTCAATAGGCAGACCACAGACCAAATCCAGACTGCCAGATGCTTTTGAATGGACCCCAAAATCTTTTTATTTACTAGGGCTGTCGATTTAATCACAGTTAACTCGTGCGATTAACTAAAAAAAAAAAAAAAATGTAATTAAATGCAGTTTTAATTGCATTGTTAACACATTTCAATTAGTATTCTATTTAAATACTTTGGATGTTTTTCTACGTTTTCAAATCTATTGTATTTTGTGTTATAATTGAAATCAAAGTGTCACCAGAAAGTGAGAACAGGCATTTGCATGGCATTTTTGTAGCTGGCATTGCAAGGTATTTACATGCCAGATATGCTAAACATTCGTATGCCTCTTCGGCCACTATTCCAGAGGACATGCTTCCAGGCTGATGACACTCATTTAAAAAATGCATTAATTAAATTTGTGACTGAACTCCTTTGGGGAGAATTTTGTCCCCTGTTCTGTTTTACCCACATTCTGCCATATATTTCATGTTATAGCAGTCTTGGATGATGACCCAGCACATCTTGCTCATTTTAAGAACACTTTCACTGCAGATTTGACAAAATGTGAAGAAGGTACCAATGTGAGATTTCTAAAGATAACTACAGCACTTGACCCAAGGTTTAAAAATCTGAAGTGCTTTCCAAAATCTGAGAGGGACAAGGTGTGGAGCATGCTTGCAAAAGTCTTAAAAGAGCAACACTACAGAACACTAGCAGAAACTACAGAACCCGAACCATCCCAAAAAAAAACAACCTTCTGCTGGTGGCATCTGACTCAGATAATGAAAATGAACATGCATTGGTCCGCACTGCTTTTATCGAGCAGAACCCATCAACAAGGACTCCTCCACCTTGGAATGGTGGTTGAAGCATGAAGGGACATAAGAATTTTTAGCGCATCTGGTACGTAAATATCTTGTGACGCCAGCTACAACAGTGCCATGAGAACGCCTGTTCCTGCTTTAGGTGACATTGTAAACAAGAAGCGGGCAGCATTATCTCCAGTAGATGTAAACAAACTTGTTTAAGTGATTGGCTGAACAAGAAGTAGGACTGAGTGGACTTGTAGGCTCTAAAATGTTACATTGTTTTATTTTTGAATGCAGTTATTTTTGAACATAATTCTACATTTACGTTTATCTTTCATGATAGAGATTGCACTACAGTACTTGTATGAGATTAATTGAAAAATACTATTTTTTACAGTGCAAATACTTGTAATCAAAAATAAAGTGAGCACTGTACACTTTGTATTTTGTAATTGAAATCAATATATTTGAAAATGTAGAAAAGATCCAAAAATATTTAAATAAATGGTATTCTATTGTTTAACAGTGCAATTAATCAATTTTTTTAGTTGCTTGACAGCCCTATTACTTATATCGCTATTGGTTTCTTATTTTTTCTGGAGTGTGGGCCTTGACTATTCCTTGATCAAGAAATTTGGACCTTGGACAAAAAATACTACCCTTGTTTTAACGCACATGCACTGTGCTGTAAACGTGTGTTAGAATGAATTGTTCCAACACCCACTTGTAGCAGTGGATTATGCATATGCTGCACAGTTGTATGTTGAAAAGCTGCGTTTCATTCAGGACGTTGTGATTAAAATGGCAGCTTGGTGCTTTACTTGCTTACTGTCATACTTGCTGGTGCTGCAGTCATTGCAACCACCAATGCACCATTTAAAGTAGGGTCACAGGGTTTTTTCCCCTCAGGTTTGGCATCAGTTAGGGATCTCAAATTCCCACGTACTGCAGGACAGAATGCTTTTTCTTTTTCTTTTTTTTTGGGGGGGGGGAGGAAGGGAAGAGGGGTTAAAGGGAAAAATTAGCACCATATCTTTTGCAGCTTCTGCAGATGAGATTGCTAAAAACTAGATCCATATCTGACACTTAATGTTCAATAAGTGCTTTAAGGGCCTTTTTGCTAAGCCACCACTTCCCTGTCCATTAGTGTCAGAGGCAACTTAAGAACTCCAGCTAGTTGCAGTTTGCAGTAGTAAATTTGATACTTTGTTTTGTTGCTTTTACCTTTTAACTCAACACATTACATACATTCTTAATGTAGCACTTGATGTCATATGTGGGTGTCTTTTAGAGTCAATGCACCCACTTAAATTCCCATGCAATGTTCTTGCTAAGAGTATCAGGGGGTTGCTGTGTTGGTCTGTATACACAAACTAATTCGGTGGCACCTTAAAAACTAACCTTTATTTGGGCATAAGCTTTCGTGAGGAAAAAACATCACTTCAGATGCATGGAGTGAAAGTTACAGATGCAGGCATTATATTATGACACATGAAGAGAAGGGCGTTACCTCACAAGTGGAGAACCAGTGTTGACAGGGCCAATTCAATCGGCGTTAATGCCTCATGAGCTTCTCACATGTTGAAACTGCTTAATAGATGCCTTCAGGGTTCTGGAGTGGTAGCTGTTAGTCTGTATCAGCACAAACAATGGAGTCCTTGTGGCACCTTAGAGACTAAGGTGCCACAAGGACTCCTTGTTTTTTTTTCTTCTTCGGGGTTCTGGTTTATAACAAACAGGTGTTCTTGACACACATGCCATGGGACCTAGTATAAGGTGAGTCTTGGCCCACACCTGGCACTTGACCCAGAATCTTCAACTTTTTCCTGATGCTCAATGTATTTCCTCTCCAACCTTAAAATTCAGTTTATGGGTGCACTTCTTACATCAGTGAAGTGTCACATTTTATTTCAGTTTTGATCATTTTTAGGTATCAGTGGGGAGACAGTACCAACTAGTAGCTGAATTTTTGAAGAATACCACTAGGGAGGCCCTTGTTAAACACAAGGACTTCACAAAAATTACTTTGGAATTGTAATTTATGCAAGGTACATAACAATGTTATGTGCTTACCATTTGCTGATGCATTCCAGTAATTTCTGGCTGAAGGCTGATGTCTTAACCAGTGCCTCATTACAACAGTGTTGGCATACACAAAGCTGGTACTTAGTACCATTGGACTGCTTCTTTGCCAATGCAATATTTATAGTATCTGTAACACTTAAACAATCTGAGCATTCACTGATAATGCAGTACTGTCAGTCAGGGGCCATGATTTAACTTGGTACGGGCTGCATGTTTCACATGCCTGTGAAAGTATTTTAAATTGGATTTTATGTATTCAAGAAAATGTTTCTCTTCATTTTTCATGTTTGACACCATTGTTAGTGGGAGAAAGGACTTTCAAATAATATCAGAAATGGGTCAAGTTGGGTGACGTATGAATATTTCCACCAACCAGTGGAGCTGGAAGGGCAGTGAGTCTCTGTAGACTTGGGAATCAAATGATGCCTCCCTTACCTCTTTATCATTAACTAGCTCATGGAATTATACTATCTTATTAGTCTGGGAGCATGCATAATGCTTTATTTTAGGAAGTGGTATGGCCATGTTACCATGTTTTCTTACATGGTTAAATATCTTATTAGTGGACATAACTAATTGTATACTGATTTAATCACCAGACGCTCAGCAATGGTACCTGAATATATGCTTAATTTTTTTTTAGGTCAGTGAGACACCTCCCTATGCTGTGGACAATTTAGAATGTCTTGAGTTTGCACTGCTTCACTGGATGCTTCTGTAGTAAACTTGATTATTGAATCTTTTAACCTAAACTTGATTGTCACATGTATTTTTAAAAACCTGTTTCGGAGGATTTAATGGAATGAGTCAACTTCTAATCAACAGGAAACTTCAGGGTGAACTGCTACATTGGCTTCATGATTGACTCAATTGTATATTGGGAGCCCTGGAAAATGATACCTTCTGAAGTTATTTGAGAACTTTGTGAATCAGTGACAATCATTCAATAAATACCATACTATGTACAAAGTTTAGCTTTTCATACTCTTCAGCTGTATGCAGTGAAATGAGAAGCCTCTAAAGTGGTGAAGTATTTGGTTTACTTGCTACCTCTTACTATTGGTCCAGTCTTGATTTTTGAGTCTGTAGGTAGTAGTGGCTGGCAAGGATGGAATTCTGTCAAGCACCAACTTGCTTAGCTGGGGGAAGAGTGGTGTGGATTATAGCTTGAACTAGACCAGCTGCATTCTCCATGTACACAATGAAAGTAAAAATACAAAATGCTCTGGAAGTTTTTTTTTTTTACTAGATACCTTGTTTTGAACCACACAATGGAACTTGTTAGAGTTGTCAAAGGGGATGTTTAGTAGCTTGAAAATGGAGTCTATGGGACAGCTGCCTCTCCCCTAGCTGTAGCAGCTCTGGGGGAGATATGCCTCTGCCACAGCCCTGAGCACCTACTTAATAGGCTACTGCACAGCCACACAGCTTAGAGGGAACTTAAGTCACAGGCCATGACATCTTGTTTGTCAAGACTTGTACTAAAAATACCTGACTACAGCCTACCTTTAGCTATAAGCCAAGAGAAACCTGCTGCTCCCAAGCATGCTTGAGTGCAAAGTGCCTTTGTTGAATTTTATGCCCTCTTCTGAAGCAAGGAGCTCAGTGCATTTGGGGCATGCACTGAGCTCCTTGTGTTCTAGAGCTCAGGAGTTTGAGTGCATAGGTTGATCAGATTTTCAGTGGGTTTTTTGGTTTATGGTTCAGTCTATCATGTTTCCCTTTTGATTGGAGAAAACCAGTGAGGAATACTTATTTCCAGAAGGGTGACTTGGAACACATAATCCAGGGGTTCTCAAACTGGGGGTTGAGGTTAGCCTCTACCCCAAACCCTGCTTTTCCTCCATTTATAATGGTGTTATAAATTAAAAACACATATATAAGGGGGTCACCAGTATAAAAGTGAGAACCACTGATATAATCCTATGTGAATATCTTCAAAAACAATTTAAGTTTTCCATGTTCATAACTATTTGAAGTGGTCTAAATTCAGTGCTGATACTCCCTTGCACATAAACGTCACCTAATATCAAGTACTACTTAACTTTTCTTAAACTTTTGAAGGTAATGTATTTATAAGAGTTTAAAACCAAGAACATCAAATGGGTCATCCACTCCAACCTGTCTAGTAGAAGATACTGGTTTTCACCCACTTATGCCTATACTGAGCCAATAGCCTGTTTGGCTGAAGCATTTCTTTCTGAAAAGCACTGTCCTAACTTTAATAGATGAAGATGGTAGTTGGCTTAAGCATCTACACCAGGGGTCTCAAACTCAATTTACCTTAGGGCTAGAGTCAGTCCTCAAATCCTCCCCACAGGCCAATGTCACTGAAGATGGTGTTTACCCCCTGTAGCTTAGAGGGACTCAAGAGTTTCAGTAAAATACATTGAAAATTTTACCCAAAGATAAAAATGGCAGGGGTTTAATTCCCCTCAAAATTAATAGTAATAGGCCTAACAGCCATTTGCACCTTTAAAAAAAAAAAATCTCCCCTTAAGTGTCAGTGAAAGGGTGTTTGCATCAATAGGAATTAAGCAAATTTGAATATTTTACCTCTTATCCTTTGATTTTCCAATACATTGACACTTGCACATAAAGCCCAGGTTTCATTACAAAACTTTATTAAAAAGATTCAGCCGACCCTTCACTTTTAAATGCAGACCATCCTCAATGTAAAAAGCCTTCGTACAATCTGAATCATAATACAAGCAGAAATGGAGTATAAACTGGCAGACCAAATCTGTAATTAGGCAAGCTTTGGTGGTGGTGATCACTCAAATCTTGGGAATAAACTAAATTGCTACTTTATTTGCTCATTATTTAAATTATGAATTTTTGACCTATCAAAGCTCAGTACTTCAGTTACATAATGATATTGCTTAATGTGACTTTGGCCGCCTCATACATTCCTTGGATTGAACTGAGAAAGGAGTCACGCACTCTTTATCCCCAGAAGTATCAAAGGATGTAGTGTTCAATGTGTCTTTTTGGCTCGTAGTTTTTCCAATGTTTTCTGTAAGTAAAAATAGATGTTTGAATATCCAGCAGATTGTTATTTAGGAACTTCAAATCTAAATCAGACTGGCAGTGTTATGAATAGCTAAATGCTCTATAGGAAGGGCATTAGCTAAACTTCAATATACTATTTGAATACTTGCCACAACAGCAGTTTGTATTATGCAGACAATGATATATTCCAAAAAATGGTATTCAGTGTGTTCAAATACATCAGTGTATTTGGCACAAGGCAACCCTATGTAAATAACAGAACAAGCACAGTAACTATTACATTTCTTCCTATTCCAGAAAGTCATGCAGTGGCTGTTCTAACTACATCCCTCTGAAGGGATTCTCTCAGGCGAACCCTAAATGTGTTGCAATGAATGGAATAGTGTGCAAACAGCAGCCAGAAGTTTTAAACCAAACCCTAAGATCAAGATTTAATCAAGTGAGCAGTTCCATTTCAAAAACAACTAGTGTAACCTCTTAATAACTAGAAGAGGAACAGTTGGTCTGTAGAGGCATCAAGATTTCAAACACTGACTCCTAATTTTGGATGTTTTTACCTATGCACTCTTTCCAACAGTCATATGAGGGAAAAATCAGGATCAGATGATGCTAAGTCAGATTTAATTTGTAGGGAAAAGTTTAGATAGTTGTATTTCTGATGAGACATGGAAGGGTTTCTTTCCCCACAGTTGTTTTGGCCAGTGTTCATCATTTAACGATACACCTTAGAGACCATAGCTCTCTATTGCTATTTTTCAACCTGGTCTTCACTGAAAAAATTTAGTATGTCAAATAATTTACAAATTAGTAGCTGAAAGCCCATATGTCACATGGCTGTAATTCATCACCATGAGATAGGGTGGTAGAATTTCATCATTACTGCAAGAATGGCTCACCCCCATTTGCTTCAGATGAGCTCCAGTTTTTGATGCTACGTAGGTAGCAGTCTCATTAAAAAGGGACTGCACCAACAGGTCAGTGGAATTAGAACTGCTCAGAACAAGAGGCATTAAAATAGATAAATGCTAGGCCAAGGGGTTTAAGATACTGTCCCACATGCAGTTACCTTTTGAAACTCTTTAGCCTTTTCCCTGTTTTTAGCGTAGGTTTCTTGTCTTGATTTCTTTTCCTTTCTGATTTTCACTTCGGCTAGTTGATTATAAAGTCTGCCAAACAGTAAAAACGTGTATACTTATTAATGGGGGCTCAACTTAAAATTAAAGAGGGTTAATAAACTGGAAACGATTACAAATGCAACTTTGGTTTATTTCTCTAGTATGCCAAAAATCCTTATTAGTATTTATATCCAATAGGTTTATTACCCAGAGTTTTGAGGTTTATATTTGTTTTACTATATATTATCACCTTGACATTTGACAGAATGTGATCAGTAAAATTTTGGGAAAATTGCTAATCTAAAATTGTGAAGTCTGATTTAAATAGTAAACACACTGGCATGAATAATTATTTCAGCTATAACAACTCAAACTGAGCTCACCGAAAGGGAAAAAACTGTTTGCTTGGAACTCTGTATTTCAAAAGTCTTTTCACTAAAGAGTGAAAAAACTCTTTATAGAGCGTAATTTATAATTATGGATAGCGAATGAGTTTAGATGCAGCAAGACTTAGGCCAAGGTCTCAGCCTAACTTTGCCTGGCATGAGTGTTGTTTTGCCAATTCCCCCCCTCTTACATAGATCTGCTTAAATAATGCTACTGCTAGCTGGACAAAGGTGAGGTTTTTTTTCATAGAATGTGTTGCATTAGATTTTTGGTAAAAGGAAAAGTTAATCAGTGTAATAAATATATAACCCTGTAATCCTAAAAGTGCCTTTTAGTGGGGAAAAAAAGATAAGATGACATGAAAACTGTATAAGCAGCAAAAGTTGTGTACATTGAAGCTTGCACATGTGTACTGTAGGGGTTACATAAGACAATGCTTAATGCTGACTGGATAAAAATTAAATTAATGGATTCTTATACTTGTCCACATTACATATGCAAGTGAAGGTTAGTAGAACCAAACTGGAGAAATAAGTCTGACGGACCGGACCAGGGATGAGAGGTGGCGATGATCACCACAAAATACAGGAGAACTTCCTGATAGATGATAGATAAGATGAAATAGAGGCCTGAATTCTGGCCTATGTCTGAAGTTTTATAAATAAAGGTGAAAATGATTAAGCCTGAATTGGGTGGACTCAGACTCATACATTTTAAGGCCAGAAGAGACCAGCACGATCATCTAGTCAGACCTATTGCACCATCGCAGGCCACAGAACCTCACCCACCCACTCCTGTAATAGGCCCATATCCCCTGGCTGAGTTACTGAAATCCTCAAATCTTGATGTAAACACTTCCAGTTACAGAGAAGCCACCATTTACCCCATGCCCCACACTGCAGAGTAAGGCAGGAACCCCCCCCCGGGTCTCTGCCAATCTGACCTGGAGAAAAATTGCTTCCCTATCCCCATTTCCTACCTTGCACTTCCAACAAAAAGCACAAAATATTAGTCTCCACAAGTACTCATCTAATTTAAGTCTAAGGGACTGAAATAATGGGAGATCAGAAACCATCGCTAAAATTAAGGCTCTATATTACTGCAACAGGTATTTCAGAAACAAAAAGTAGTTTAATTAGTCTAATTTCTCCCAACTATATTCACACAATACCTTAAAGTGCGCTGCTGCATTTGAACATCTGCAGACCTTTTGTCCTCTGGAGAGCACACTTTCACTTCCCCCACTTTCTTCAACTGACTGACAACTGCACCTTTGTTTTAAACAAAATATTTTTTTAAAAAATTAAAAATGCAACTGAGGCCAATCCAAAAGTGAAATCCATACATACAGATCAGTGACAACAAAGTGAACTGGGGAAGTATCCACTATATAATCTTTACCAGGACAAGTTTACACCTTTTACAGACAGCAGCTGAACACTGGCCTCAAAAGGCAGTAAGGTCTGAAACAAAAACAATCACGTTTCCTATTTTGGAGAAAACACATTTGAAAAGCAACAGGCTGGTAGATTGACTCCAGGGGGCAGAATTTTTTCTTTTGAGAGTAAGTCTCTAAATCTCAGCCAAGGAAAATAGTAATGATTGGGGGGAGGGATAGCTCAGTGGTTTGAGCACTGGCCTACTAAACCCAGGGTTGTGAGTTCAATCCTTGAGGGGGCCACTTAGGGGCAAAATTGGTCCTGCTAGTGAAGGCAGGGGGCTGGACTCGATGTCCCTTCCAGCTCTATGAGATATAATAATAATATATGGAGATATAGATATATTATGATCTTATCTCATACAGAGAAACACCACCAAGTTGTAAGGCTCGCTCAGTTTTTAGACTATTGTCTATAGTGGGCCAGAGAGCTAGCCCATCATAATGGTGCTAGCTATGCTCCTTATTTCCAGCTTTTAATTCCCATTAAAAAAAGCTAAAAATGTGTTACATTCTCAATACTGCTTTTTTATGTAAGCACTTACTGTACTGTTACAGGGATTTTATATAACTAAGCGGGTGAAGAGGTGATCCTAGGATTATGAAAGAGTGTGAGGTACACCTCTACCCCAATATAACGTGACCCGCTATAACACGAATTCGGATATAACGTGGTAAAGCACTGCTCCGGGGGGGGCAGGGCTGCGCACTCTGGCAGATCAAAGCACGTTCGATATAACGCGGTTTCACCTATAATGCGGTAAGATTTTTTGGCTCCCGAGGACAGCATTATATTGGGGTAGAGGTGTATCTCTGAAACGCTCTTACTTAAGATGCGATCCAGGCAGTGAAAAAGTTTGCGAACCCCCGTTACAGAATATTCTGATCTGCAAGAGCAAAGATCCAAAAGTAGCAGAATCTATCCTGCTTTATAGAATAATTACTAGAAGAATCCCATATGCCTAATCCCTATTTCCAAATGAAATTTACCAGAAGTAGGAGAATCCTCCTTTGGCATGTTAAATCTTTCAGTCTTGTCCCTTTGAAACAGCTTAGCTTGAGGCTTTTCAGAACTTCTCTCTCTATTTTTTATTTCTTCCACTCTTTTAGAGGACTTCTGGATGAAGTTTTTCTTTCTCCTTAAAAATGATTCTTGTAAACTACCTGGTGTGGAAGTGAACTCCAGCAACATGACTGTGAAGAAAGAAGGAAGGTCTCAATACTTTTGATTTTATCACTGATAGGATAATCAGCTGTAGTAACCTATAAATTTAACTAACTGTCCTAAATCCTGAGCTTTACTGTTTTCATGGATTGTACCAGGATTTGATTTGAAGAGAATTAGGAAATTTACTAAACAAACAGCAATTCAGATTTATGCTCCCTACAGTTATTTTAAAGCTACAGTGCACGTATATAGCATTTTGTATTTGCTATACATGTTACTAAATTTTAACACCTTAAAACATACTGTAAACAATAGGGTCCAAATTACAGACAGACTAATGCTCGTGGGAGGAGGCGGCGGCGGCGGAGCGGAGGTGAGCTGGGGCGGGGAGCGGTTCCTCTGTGCCCCCCCCCCTTACTTGCTGCGGCCCCTCTGCCCCAGCTCACCGCCGCTCCGCCCACGAGCGCGCCACAGCTCCGCTTCTCCTCCCTCCCAGGCTTGCTGAGCCAAACAGCTGATTGGCGCGGCGAGCCTGGGAGGGAGGAGAAGCGGAGCAGAGGTGAGCTGGGGCGGGGGGGGGCCCTGGGAAGGGCCGCAGCAAGTAACGGGCGGGCACAGAGGAACCGCTTGCGGTAACATGAATTTGGATATAACGAGGTAAAACAGCCCCGTCCCCCGGAGTGCTGCTTTACCGCGTTATATCGGACCACATTATATCAGGGTAGAGGTGTACTAAGGGGCAGGAGACCAACAAGAAAATAGGAAAGATGGAGAACATTACATATTACGCAATGGCTCAGCAAAGCTGGTGGTACATTATGATGGAGCGAAAGACTATTTTCTAATTAGTGAAAAGGATAGAATGTGTAATGAGAGGAGTTAATAAGCTTCTTGTTGAAGTAAGTCTTCAAGACAGGCAATGCTGAAATAGACTTTTCAATAGGAACAAGCAAAAAAAAGCTGTTTCCATGGTACAGTGGCATACATTATACTAGATATGGTCCAGGTCCAATGCTGTAATGAATGGTGGCATATACTTATATAATTACAAATCTACCGTAAGTGGAGCTGTATTTTACCAGTGTTTTAATATTTTGGAGATTCTCCGTTTCAGTTCTAATGGGTATACTAAAGTTACACATGAGTACCTGCAGATTGATGTAACGGAGACTGATCCTCATTAGGACTCTGAGCTATTGCAGAGTAGTCAGGAAGCGTGAAAACAGAGTCATCTGCTTCTGGGTCTAAAGGTAAAAATTCTCTCCCCTGTTGCAAGACAGAAGAATCGATTGGTATAATGTACTTAGAACAGGCTACACATTTTAGTGAAGTAATATTAATCCATCTCCATTGTCGTCAAGGAATAAACAATTAAGGAGCCAACGGAATGAGATCTTTCATTAGCACAGATGCAAGAAAAATGTAGTTAGCACACAGCAGCAGGAAATCCAGACTCCTGGCACTAAAAGCCATTTTATAAAAATTTCTCTTAAAACAAAAAATCAGATCCTTCCCCGTAAAGCTCCTTTCCCCCATCAAGTTCAAACTTCTCATTTTTGCTTCAGGACCCAGTTTTGCCCCCACTTACATCTGATTGCTTTTCTTCCTGTTCCATCTCTAGCTCCCACATGCACTCTCACACAGTTCTGTCTCCTTCTCCTATTCTCAGATAAATGTTATTCCCCAATGCTGCCCCAAAGTTTACAACAGCCTCCAACTGTCTATTCTCAATTTCCTCCATGGTCTAATTACTTCTTGAGCTCTTCACTGTCTCTATGCCCTCTTGCAATTGAATTATTATTCATTTGAATGTATGATCATCTTCCCAAGATAGCAGCTATGTTAGCATGTTCCTTCATAACATTCGCTGGCATCAACTATATTACAGTCATCTACATAGTCTTGAGAAAATGTATCTTCTTTGAATAAATTACCCTATGATCATCCACTGTCAGAATGGTTTAATCCTAACTGGCATTATCTGTAGAGTTTGGAACCGGTCAGGGACAGTTTGTGGACAACATATGAGCATCTGAATAGGGACAGAATGATCTAGGTCAAAGAGAACCCAACCAAGGAAATGCCTGGAAAACTGGCAGTCCTCAGATGAGGAAATAATGATTCACAACCTGATTTTAAAGTTTTATCATTAGCATCCTCATGGACCTTTCCAGAGCTGTTGAAATATCCTGAGGATGGAACAGTTGCTACACTAGCTTGAGTCATGCAATGCTGAGGAAAAGCTATAGTTTATCCACTGAGAAGGAAAAGGGAGGATTGGCCAGAGAGAGACCCCTAAACATTGTCTGAATTTCAGTTCCAGAAGTCTCATTAAAAGTCTACTACAAAATATCCTGGGGCAAGTTTCCTACATTAGAATAAGGAAGCCTGCAGTCAGAACTTATATAGCATACTCACACCCACTGACTTAGTCATTCAGTACCCTAGGAGGTTTGGGGACCTCATTCATTTAATTCGAGCAAAAAAGACACAAAAGGATACTATAATAAAAGACTAGTGCAGTAATGCAATGAGCCCACCCTCTTCTGTCTAGTCTGAGAACTGCAGATGGCTCTGAAGTGTGCCTCTATCCAATACCTGGATGCCCTTTCTCTAGTAAGGTAATAGGATTTTTGCCTTTCCCATTGAGTCTTCCAGGAATGGGTTATTGCTCTGCCTTACTAACAACAGCAGGACATTTCTGTTCTTCTGACAGTGTGACTTTGGAGTACTCCATCTCAACTAAGCTGCTGGGGTAAGGCAAAGGATGAAGTGAAGGAAGCAGGATGGATTTCAGTTCTCTGCATCAGCCCAACCTACCAGACATGGCATTACCACCAAATGGCTCATATATTTGCAAATCTGGAGAACCCAAAACATGCTAATGATCTACAATATTGTATTACATGCTTTAGAATTACCAAGTTTCTTCTTATTCTTACTAAAGCAAAAAATCAGCAGTACCAGGCTCAAAATGATGAGATAATCAAGATTTACCTCAGAACAACTTTTAAGTTCAGACTGGCCAGCATATGCCACGCTATCAAATTTATTTTTTCTTTTTTTCTCTTGGCTAATGTGTTCCGAGTCTGATTCTGCAACACTGATGTCATTTGAGCTTATCAGAGTCAGTTCAGGTTCTTCCATAATACCATGTCCTGACTCTGTCTCCTAGAAAATAGAGAAGAGAACATCAAGGTAAAAAAAATCAATATTTCTAGCAACAGCAACATTTGTTAGCCTGTTACAAAGGAAAGAATTGTTCAACATACAGATAAAAAAAGAAAATGTGCCCCAGGCAGTGAAAAATACCTCAGGCAAAGTGCTCTTCCCACATTTATTGATGTACTCAGAACGCCTCCAAAGGAGCTCAGTCCAACCTAAATTCTCCCTTCCACCCCTCCTCTAAACCGGAATTCTAGTCACAGCCTGAAAGCTAATTCTTGGCAAACAATAGTAGCTTTTGTTTGGTCCTTAAGGGAACAGCATTTATAACACAGCTTTGTTGTTTTCCTAAATTAAGCATTTTAACCGTATCTCCTTTACCATAATTGATAGCCTTTTCTCAATTAAAATCTAGACCTAAAATGACGAGGATCAGTATAATTTCAGATTAAATTACACAAGTTTTGAGAAATCTCCAACTAAAACTGTAAATTACTGCTAAATTTTCCAATTACAAAAGGTCTAAAATAGCTTGGAGCCATTGGTTGAAATCTGAATGGCATTTAACTCACTAACAATTACCTTGTGAAACCTTTATTTCACTCACCCAGACTGGCACACGGCTTTGTAAGGAATGTGACCCTGAACTTATTGTGAGCACTGAATTAGAATTTTGGTTTTGGGGTATTTCTGGCAAACCACCATTTTGTTGTCTAGTTGCTTGTGAAGGGCTGACGTAGATTTCTGAGTCTATTGCTCTAGGCATTCTAGATGACATCTGTACTTCTAGAATGCTTTGTTCTTCCTCCAATATATTTGTACTGCAATGTGAATGGTCACCTTCCACAATCCTATTTGCTTCATTTCTAAGAACTGGGGTTTCAGTAAGCTCCCTGTGCTTATTTGGTGTCACAACAGGTAATTCTTCAAAGCACAAGTTCTCTTTTCTCAGTTCCACAACTTCTTTTACTGAATGTTCAGTCAGGAGAGTCTCATTTTCTGTAATCTGTGTTGTAATTAGATGATAAAATGAACCCAGTTCTTCTAATGAACTCAGCGTTGGACTCCGCAGGTTTTCCACTGAAGACTGGAGATTAGTATTCTCTATATTTCTCGCCAGCCCTTCATATTGGTCTCCAACAGGTGAAACGTAGTTCTCATTCTCTGATTTTTTATTTTTAGAATTTTGTTCAAATACAATGCGAAGACCTACTGGTTGTTCAGTACTCTGGCTGTGCTCATTCAGGGTAGATTCCAACTGAAGAGGGTGAAAAGATTCTTCAGAACCTGCTTGAAAAAAGGTCAGACTGTCAGAAAAGTCTAAATACATACAATAGAGTTTACAAAAAGGAAGCAAGCCATGGTCTAGAAAGTAATTTATGCATTTAAGAAAAGCATAGTAAAATAGGCAACAATGTTTTAAATACAGTAATTTCATTCCAGTACATAATATTCACATTTATTAAGATATTATGGTGTTTTTTATGTCAATTTGGTGAATTAGAATGAAACTCTTCCTAGATAGCCAAATATCCAAATCATAAAAAACTGAGTATTAATCAGTAAAGTATCGTCATTTAAAAATAGTTATTTTACACAAAATAATTTTGGTTTCTTTTAAACACAATCTCTAATAGCTTTATGTTTCTTGACATAGTAACTTGTCTTTTTTTCTTTAATGTTTAGGGCTAGATTCTCTGTTGGTGTAAGCTGGCACAACTACATTGAAGTCAACAGAGCTGCACCAATTTATACCAAGCAGAGAATTTGGCCCTTGGAAACCATTCTGTTAGAAAGCCTTAGCATGTCAAGCCTCTCTGACAGTGTCTGTAAAGGAAGCAAAAGAAAAAAAAAAAATCATTACTGGTGCTGTATACATTAACAGTAGAAAAAAATCAGAACACAGCCTGTTCTTTCGTATAAAGGCCAATTACAGCAGGTGGTTATTCTCACTTGGATTTCCCTTAAGATCTACACATACAAAACAAGTTATACTTAGGAGGCACTTCGATACTACAGCAATGGGATTATATCTATCTAATAAGAGATTTTGATTCTAGGGGTTTTTTTAACTGACAATATTTGGAAGTTAGCAGATAAGCATTCTTTCAAATATACATGTCTCTAAATATGGTAATGATAAGATATCATTGATAAGCAGGCTCATGTCACACACAAATAGACTTTGTGATATGCAGACAACTTTCAAAATATTTCCCTATGGCCAAATCCTGCAAACCTGAACACAAGCAAAACATCTGTAGTTTTACTTGACTAAGGCGTCATCCCATGGTGAACAGCAGCAGCAAAAAAATTGAAGTCCACAGGAACAACTCATACTTTGAGATTAGTCATTGCTTAAAAAAGACTTCAGATGACAGACCTAAAATTTGATCTACCTTAAAAGTGCCCATAGTAATGCATGTCACAATTTTATTTATTGTATTTTCAGTACATGAAATAATTGGTTTTGGAGAGAGGGAATTTACAAGGATTAAGAAAAATTAATGATTTAAGCTAAAATTACAAATTTAAATTCTACCCATAAATCACTATTATGTCTAGATATTGAGCATCATACATTCTGCATTTGGATCTCTGCAATACCCAGAGACAGCAAGGTGAGTTAGACAGAATGGGTGCCCACAGCTTTAAAAAGTGAACAGCATATTTTTTCCTTTTGGTTAAGAGCACTGTATCAATAAATAAGCAGGATCTATACATTACAGAGTGGCCCAAATATAAAAATTACATATGCTCTCAAAGGAAACGTATACCAAAGTCAACAGTCAATTTTAATAATTGGGAAGGCAAAGAACTGGATTGTGTAATTCCTGGGAATGTCACCCAACAGCAGAAAAACTAAGGAACCAGGTCTGTGGACACGGTCTTGTTCAATAGCAGTGGGGGCACAGAGTAAGAGCTAAGCTATGACATTGCAGAGAAGACAGAGTATATAACGAACAGCTAACAGTGTCTCACTAACTTCAAGAGAACACAATTGCAGGGGACCAAACTATAAATCTTCACGTTTAGACATTAAAAACAGATCCATACCCAGAGTAACATTTTCCTTAATTGACTCCTCTGCTTGTGATGTAGTATTGTTTAGCTTCTTTGCATTAAGAAAAGAATGCAGATTGTAACTTCTCACTTTCAAGCTAGAGGTTGTGGCTTCAGGAAATACAGATGTGTCTTGACTTTGGATTGAGAAAGCGAAACTCTAGTGGCAGAAGAATCATGGCAAAGAGTTTAGCTATTGATCATGGTTAAATATTCTCAAATATAATACAAGAGAAAAACTGCAACAGTAATTTTTAACTTTTCTTTCAGATCCATTTCTATCACAAAAAGCAAATTATTGTGAAGTGAACTACATCGTCAGTTCTAGATTAAAAACAGAAACTTGCCATTATATTTTCTGTAAATTAAGATTAAGTTTCTAATCACACAACATTGTAACCTTATATAAATTGCATGCGTTCCCTTATTTCAAAACTTTGTGTAATACCTTGCTAAAATCTTTGCTGTCTTCAGAAATCCTATGTTGAGAAAGGGATGACGAGATATCAAAGTCAGGACTTGGTTCCAAAGGCTGAAAAAGCTGACGTTGAAAGTTAGGGAAATTTCTTTCCATATCAGAAAAATCGAGTCCAACTGCTGGAGCTTTAAAAAAAAAAGTGGAGAATTTATTTTTTTTAAATGCAAACCTGGCACCTACAGCTCAGGTGCTATAAATGTAATGCATAAGACTTAAAAAGTTTATAAATAGTTTTTGCAAGTATTGTGTGTTAAAACAGGCTATCTACATCACTGTATCTCTGAAGCGATGCATGTGTATACAATACCCATACAGGTTGTGCTGAGTCAACTCTTAAAGTAAAAACTAAGATTGTTTTCAAGTATGTGACAAACTAAAATGCTGAAGCTAAACACGAAGTAGTAATTCATGACCATATTATTATACTTTCATGCACAGTCTTCTAATTTGAAGGCATAGAGTATTAACAAAAACGTCAAGGGTGTATAAATAAATACTATATAAATTACATCTCATTTTCTTTAACAGATTTGGTTTAAAATGCTAGTATTTATTATTTACTGTTAGCTGTGCATGTGTGTGTTTTCCACTACAGACTGAGATAAATCAATGGTAAAAAATATCTTGAAACCACCCAGCATGGGGCAGGGGTCGCTTGCTAGAGGATTATCTGCTGCTTGAAGTCGTCAAATCATGATTTGGGGACTTCAACAGCTGAGTCAAGGGTGAGAGTTATTTCAGGAGTGGGTGGGTCAACTCTTGTGGCCTGCATCATGCAGGAGGTCAGACTAGATGATCATAATGGTCCCTTCTGATCTTAAGTTCTATGATTCTATGAATTATCCTACCAGCTGCACAGGTACAACTTCCTCTGAAGCCAATGGGAGTCGCACATATGCAACTGATTATATAATTGGGCCTCTGATCTTTTTGGCATTTGGCCACAGGGTGCAGAATATCAGCAGAACAGGGAACATCAACATGTATATTATCTAGTGATTAACAAAATGTAATTAAAATTTGAATACAGATTAAATGCATGTTCTTGTTAAACTCCTTTTCACCGTATACACCGCTACCTCGATATAATGCCACCCAATATAACACTAATTTGGATATAACGCAGTAAAACAGTGCTCCGAGGGGGCGGGGCTGCGCACTCTGGTGGATCAAAGCAAGTTCAATATAACGCGGTTTCACCTATAACGCGGTAAGATTTTTTGGCTCCCGAGGACAGCGTTATATCGAGGTAGAGGTGTACTTCTAGTTCTTGTATTCAGTCTCCATATTCTAAACAGGTTATTACCATGGAAAGATATACTGTTTTCAGGTAACCAGTTCAAATCTTTTGTATATTTGTCTATGATCTGCTGAATTTGACTTCTATTAGAGATAAAATTCTCTTCTGCAGGCAGATGAAATTCAGAAACTTCAGAAGAATTCTCTTGCCTCTGCTGAGCAGTGGTAGGTGTTGGAGATGCTGAAGAGTCCCAAGGGCTGCTTGCTGTTTCTCTCAATATCCTATCCTCTGCACTATTTGAAGACAACTCTGGAAGATAAACCATAAATCTGACACCCAGTTTTGCAAATAAGCCACTTAAGTGAACTTGTCTGAAAATAAACTTTTGTTTGACAGCATAAACCTTGAAATAATGTAAACTGAAGATTTTTTAAAAACGTCTTCTATCACAATTCTCTCCCATACAAAACTTAACAGCAATTTCTATAAATCTACATTGACAATACCTAATTATATAATGCTCGATGGAGCTTAGCAATGTCAAAGGATGAAGATCTTTACCTTCTCTCTCAGGTACATATATGGCCCGCAATGCCACAGCATCTGAGCGCCTCTCAATTTTTTAATGTATCCTTAAACACTCATTATGTAGGGCAGTGCCAGTTTGCCATTTAAAAAATTTACATAACATGACAGGTAAAAGCGTTATTAAATATTTTGAGAAATCTTTAATCAAAACAGTGTATTCAAAAAGAGTAAAGAAAGGTTAGTCATAATGCTAACTTGGTCACACCCATGTGCATGTTTTATGTTTACTAACTTGTCATATCTAGAATATTGAGGAAAATATCTGACGTATATCGTTCACATTAACTCAAGATCATGGAATTTCTTCCCCAAATGAGATTTCCCCAGAAAATTATGAACATATAAAAATGAGGAATTAAAATACTGTATCAGACCTGATAAAACCATACCTCTAAGGCTTGCTACAAAGTGTATGCTATGAAAAAACATCTGAAGTTTGTGATCACTGTTCAGACAAACTGTCAAGTAATACTAAAACTCATAGATAGTTGTAGAAGAGCAAAGACTTACTGTATGTGCTGATTAGCCATGTCTGAAATGTTTATTCAGAAAAAAAAATTAACAATTTATAGTTTGTTTTCTTTTTTCAATTTTGCCAACTTGAAAACCTGAGGTATTTCGGACAACAGTACTTGTAATATCAGTTGCCATTTGCCAAAACTACTGTAGTTGCAGTTAACATGCTAATATGTTTAGCTTACTTGAAAGTCAAATAAAGCTACAACCATAGAACATGCATTACATTTTATTTATGCTCTATTTCAGAGGGCAACATTAACAAGGCTTAAGTCAAGTTTCACATTAATCAATTTTCTTTCAGAAGAACTCACTGTCAAAGTATTAGATTCATTTTCCTTTATAATATTGTAAATAAAATCCAGTTTATAAGAAAAAAAATATTTACCAGTGTTAGCAGGGCTTAGGTCCAACTTTTCACTGGTTAAAAAACTGCCAGTGGATATTGTTGTTGAAGACAAATAATCACAGGTTGCCTCTCGTGCACAAGCCTGTGGAGCAAAACTGGTTGTCCATCCTTTAGAAAGTGCTACCTAGGGTCAAGAAAATATGACTATAGCATTGCGTATGGACAAGACAAACTATTTAAAATACAAACACTTAATTCTGAGCTCAGTTCAAGTGTAGAAACCTTCATTATTTGAATAGTCAGACAAAATAAAGGTTCATCATTGCTCAGTACAAAAATGTCCTCATACATGCATGCGTACACACACCCACACACACCCCCTCCCCTGCACACAACCCCACACAACCACATTCTCAGGAACCATTATATTGCTTCCCAGAACTGTTTATAGATCATACACCATGTAAACCAGGTGATCTACTGGTGCTCAGATTTGGCTATTTCTCATCACAGATCCACTTCAATAATAAAAGAGCAGATCTCAGAGGAACAGAAGTGCAGTATAGGAAAGCCTCCATGTTTATTTTATAGGTGACATGCAAAGGAAGATTGCTGGGTTTGTGCCTTTTTTGCTTCTTTGTGTCATATAAATGGGGCCTGAAAAGGTTTATTTTATTTTTTAGAAAATTTGCTTTGTTTTCAATTGTAAAAATATCAGGGATACAAAGTTCTCTCCCCTGTTTTTACTGGACAAATCCTTAGAAGACCAGGAAAGCTGGAATAAGTGCTTTCTTAGTCCTGAACTGAAAGGGACAAGATATTTGAATATTTCAAAGATTTCGCTGCTGTCTTTTTTAGAGTGTTAACAAAACAGGTTTAAATGACTTAAAACCCTTTTATCCATCAGTTGCTCAGAAATTTGTAATATTCAAACCACTTCTCTAGTAGTCTATGAAAACTTGCAGGAAATAAAGGGTAAACAAGACCTGAATTTCTACTGAAAAAAGAAGCAGAATTGCACGTGTGTTATCATAAAACAAAACAAAATTATGGTATAAATAACTCTCCCCACCCCCAACAAAACACTTTGCAGGTCACCTTCAAATTCATATTTCAAGTTAATAAAAAAGGTTTAGGAAATACTAAAACAGTCAGCTGAATTTAAGTAGTATGGTTATTTTAAAAGACATGGTATATTAATTTCCAATATAACTAACCGTACTATCAGGTCTAAATGATGGCCCAGAATCTGTAATTACTCCCCTTCCAATGTCAGCAGCATAAATTGGTAAATCTTGACCCATGACAACAGAATCCTTGGGGTTGGCTGTAAATAAAAAACAGGAAACAGCTAGAAGTCCAACATTACCAAATTCTGAACACTAGATGGCAACCATACTTAATCCTACTGCCTCAGTTCCTATATAACTTGTTGACTTCTGTTCATGTTTACCTCTTCTTTATCACCTATAAAAGACTATCTGCGCCACTGTGTTACTCCCAAGAACAGCAATTGCACTGGTAAATACAGAGTGTTTCTCCTTAGTTGGCTTTTCTACAATTTACAAATGCCAAGGACACACTCTTTTTTGCAAAATATTATCTGAAGAACTTAATCAGTGGGGGGAAGTATGCCATCAAAAGTTAGAGAAAGCAAACTGTTACCTAGAACAGTGGTTCTCAACCAGGGGTATGTGTACTGCTAGGGGTACGCAGAGGTCCATCAACTCATCTAGATATTTGCCTAGTTTCACAACAGGCTACATGAAAAGCATTAGCGAAGTCAGTACAAACTAAAATCTCATTTTATTTTATGATTATATGGTAAAAATTAGAAAGGAAGCAATTTTTCAGTAATAGTGTGCTGTGACACTTTTGTATTAGGTCTGATTTTGTAAGCCAGCAGTTTTTAAGTGAGATGAAACTTGGGGGTATGCAAGCCAAATTAGCCTCCTGAAAGAGGTACAGTAGTCTGGAAAGGTTGAGAACCACTGACCTAGAAGGCCAAGAGCTCCCTCTTTGAGGCAAACTAGAGAACGCACTCTCAGATCTCACCTCCCAATCTTTGAAATAGAAACACAAAGACTGGTGCACATAACACAAAGATTGGTGGAGTGATCAATAATGACGAAAGGGCAGTAATACAGAGTGATCTGGATCGCTTGGTAACGTGGGCCCATTTAAACAAAATGTGATTTAATACAATCAAATGCAAAGTTCTACATCTAGGAACAAGGAATGCAGGCCAGATCTATAGAATGAAGGACTATATTCCGAAAAGCAGTGACTCTGGAAAGGATTTAGGGATCAGAGTGGACAAGTAACTTAAAATGAGTTCCCAGTGTGATGCTGTGGCAAAAAGGACTAATGCAAGCAGGGAAGTAGTAGTAGGGAGGTGATTTTACCTGGGTATATGGCATTGGTGAGACTGATACCAAAAGACTGTGCACAATACTTTAAACAAGATGTTGAAAAATTGAACAGGGTGCAGAAAAGAGCCACAAACATTATTCAAAGTGCCTTACAGAGAGACAGAGCTCAAACTGTTTAGTTTATCAAAAAGAAGAGCGAGACATGATTTGATTACAGTGTGTGTCCTTCACAAGGAGAAAATACCAGGTGCTGAAGAATTCTTCAATCTAGTGTAGAAAGGCATAATAAAGACCAAAGCTGAAGCCAGACAAATTCAAACTAGAAACCAGGCAAAAACAATTTTAACAGTGAGGGCGATTAGCCACTAGAACAAACTACCAAGGAAAGTGATGGAGTCTCCATCTCTTGATGTCTTCAGATTAAGACAGGATGCCTTTCTGGAAGACATGCTTTAGCTAAACACAAGTTATGCTGTACTCCAGTGGTTCTCAACCTATTTACCATCGTGGACCGCATATGTGGCCCACAATGTGTTACGTGGGCCGCATCTAATACTATCTCTATGGCCCTGAGGATGTCGTCACATTGGCCGCAGGTTGAGAACCACTGCTGTAGTCAAACACAAATTGTTGGGCTCAATGCAGGAGTGATGGGGTGAAATTTAACAGCCTCTGATATATAGGAAGTTAGACCAGGTGATCTAATATTGCCTTCTAACTTTAGACTATTAAACTATGCTATAATTGAAAAAAATGTGTTGTATTAGTGTATAGCACTAATGTATGTTTATTCTTGTGATATTAACATAGGGATGAATACATCACAATTTCACATCCTAGGCCAAATGAATTGCTGATCTCCATGGAGTTAGCAAAGATAAGTTTATCCTGATCTCATTGCTTAGTTACAGTAGTATCATTAAGAACACAGTATTTGGAGGATGGCAACAGACAATGCAAAAGCACTAGTTTTCTTGGTTTAACCCACTCAAAAACCAATTGTCTCCCACAGCCTCCAGCATCCTGTAAGGGATTCTTATACTTCAATATGCTGGCTATTACACTGTGGCAATGAATGTAAGTATTTTTGCAAAATTAAAGCTAGAATACATCTTATTTATTCACTGGAAGTACTGTTGTTGTAAACTAGTAATAAGGATTTGAATAAACATTTCTAAGACAAAGCCCTAATCAAGAAGCTGCTCCACGAGAAACATGAAAAAAAAATCTCAAGATTGGCTGGGACAAGCAGGGAGGCAAACCCTTCAAAGCGAAGTCAAGGGGCATGTTTCAAGCTAGGTTCCTAAACTGACACCAACGTGACAATCCAACCTGCAATAATGCCTTTACGGGCAGGTATTTTGGATTAAAGTGGATAGCTAGGCAAAATGAAAATGGATCAGAAAAGGAACGATGTTTGGTTAGCAGCTCTGACTGGGATAACAATGTGGAAGTAAAATCACATCTGGAACAATGCTAGCAGGGTTGATTGGGGGCTGAGCAGATGAACATGGAATGGCGCTCAAGGCTGGAAAATTTAAGGTGTTTTTATATAAAATCTAGTTACTATTTTAAGCCAAAATACTACACAACACAGCTATCTATAGATTGCCTACCCCATACACATTCAGATTTTTTTTTTTAAAGTGTCTTTAGTCAATATCTTATTAAAACCAGAGTTAGTCAAAGGAAAATATATGGTTGGCAGGAGTACCAAACTCAGTCCTGAAATCCAGGACCACAGGGATGAAAGCATCAAAGATCACAATTACCACCCATATGATAAGTTGTTTGGTTCCTTGAGGAAGTCACCATACAATAAATACAAGGAAAACTCCCTAAAATACGATCTATAAAACTGAGTATTACATTTAAATGTATGTAGAGTCAAGCTTCACACACACACACACACACCCTTTAACAAATCAGGCCAGACAGTTAAAATAACTACATATACCTTAAAAAAAGATGGATTCTCCCACCTGGCTCATGTGAACTACTAGCATCCACCATCAGTCTTTCATGCCATGAACTACTTAGTTGGTTAGTGTATCTTGGGTTCTCACTAGAACCTTGTTCTTTGCAGTTTGCTATGGATAAGTCTCTTTCTTCATGAACCGATTCACTGTTGCACATGCCAGACACTAGCTCTTCCACAGATGAAATGAGAGAAGCTTCTCCACCAACGGAATCTGTCTTATCTGAATTTGAAAGAATTTTTATTTATTAGAGGTGAGAGGTAATGTTTCATAAAAAGACGTGCTGTGTTGAAATGTGCATTTTGTACTATGGAAATACAGTAGAATTTGTAAAGTGTTCTATTTCAATTAAAATGTTTAGCACTTGCTAAAATGCATTTAATTTCCAGGGTTAATTTAAAGCGATACTGTGAACTTGAACTCTAGTGAATTAAAAAAAAATTAAAACTAATTTACTGAGTCCCTCTGCCCATTTGTGTAGTTTTAGAACCAGGTTTTCCTAGTTTTGAAAGACCTAAGCAATTAAGGAAGCTACCTAACTTTTCAGGGGAAATAACAGTGAAACGGACAATCTACAAAGTATTGTCAAATGTTCAAAGTACATAAAGAGAAATATTGTTTCCGATCATAAAAATGTAGGACTGGGACCTTGAGAGGTCATCTAGTCCAGTTCCCTACATTGAGGAAGGATTCGGTATTGTTTAGATCAGGGGTAGGCAACCTATGGCACGAGTGCCGAAGGCGGCACGTGAGCTGATTTTCAGTGGCATTCTCACTGCCCGGGTCCTGGCCACTGGTCTCGGGGTCTCTGCATTTTAATTTAATTTTACATGGAACTTCTTAAACATTTTTAAAAACTTATTTACTTTACATACAATAGTTTAGTTATATGTTATAGACTTATAGAAAGAGATCTTCTAAAATGTTAAAATGTATTACTGGCACGCGAAACCTTAAATTAGGGTGAATAAATGAAGACTCGGCGCACCACTTCTGAAAGGTTGCTGACCCCTGGTTTAGATCATCCTTGACAGGTGTTTGTCTAACCTGTTCTTAAAAAACTCCACCGATGGAGATTCAACAACCTCCCTAGGCAATTTGCTCGAGTGCTTAACTACCCTGACAGTTTTTCCTAATCTCTAACCTAACTGCCTGGCTGCAATTTAAGCCCATTACTTCTTGTACTGTTCTCAGTGGTTAAGGAGAACAATTTATCACCCTCCCCTTTATAACAACCTATTACATACTTGAAGACTGCTGTTATGTTCCCCCTCAGTCTTCTCTTCTCCAGACTAAACACGCTCAATTTTTCTTTGCAGGTCATGTTTTCTAGACTTTCAATCATTTTTGTTGCTCTTCTCTGGACTTTCTCCAGTTTGTCCACATATTTTCCCAAGTGTGGTGCCCAGAACTGGACACAATACTCCAGTTGAGGCCTTATTAGTGCTGAGTGGAGTGTAAGAATTACTTTTTGTGTCTAGCTTACAACACTCCTGCGAATACATCTCAAAATGATATTCACTTTTTTTGCAACAGTATTACATTGATGACTCATTTAGTTTGTGATCCATTATACCCCAGATCCTTTTCTGCAGTACTCCTTCCTAGACAGTCATTTTCTACTTTGTATCTGTGCAATTGATTATTCCTTCTTAAGTGCAGAATTTACCATTTGTCCTTCTTGAATTTCATCTTATTTATTTCAGACCATTTCTCCAGTTTGTCAAAATCCTTTTGAATTCTAATCCTGTCCTCCAAAGCGCTTGCAACCCCTTCCCACTTGGTATTGTCTGAACTCTCTATGCCATTATCCAAATCATTTTAATGAAGATACTGAATAGTGAAGCCATGACAGATCTCTGTGAGAACCCACTCAATATGCCCTTCCAGCTCAATTGTGAACCAGTGATAACTACTCTGAGTACTCTTTTCCAACCAGTTGTGCACCCATCTTACAGTAGGTTTGTCTAAGCTATATTTCATTAGCTTGTTTATGAGAAGTTCATGTGAGAGACTTATCAAATGCTGTACTAAATTTGAGATGTATCACATCTACTGCTTCCCCCGATCCCCAAGGTGTTACCCTGCCAAATAAGGATAATAGGTTGGTTTGACAGGATTTGTTCTTGACAAATCCATGTAGACTGTTACTTATCACCTTATTTTCTTCTAGGTGCTTACAAATTGATTATTTGCTCCATTCTCTTTCTGGGTACCAAAATTAAGACGACTGGTCTATAGTCCCCTTTTTATACAGAGGTACTATATCTGCCCTTTTCTAGTCCTTGGGATCTCTCCCATCCTCCATGAGTTCTCAAAGATAATCACTAATGCTTCAGAGATCTGTTCAGCCAGTTCCTTAAGTATTCTGGGATGTATTTCATCAGGCCCTGCCAACTTGAAGACATCTAACTTGTCTAATGGCATGTCTACACCACAAAATTAAGTCGACCTAACTTACGTCAGCATACAACTGCCACAGCAATTACATTGGTTGTGCATGTCTATGCTTTTCTCCTTGTATCAGCGGTGTCCCCTCTCCAGGAGTACTTGCACCGACTGAACTGTCCATGTGTGGCTTTTTGGGAAGACTTCTGAAAGCTAGCAACAGTTGACTGATGTAAGCAATCCAGTGTCTACACTGAGACTGCGTCGACCTAACTACATCGACATTGACTCAATAACTTCACCTCCATGAGTGGCATAAAGTCAGTGTAGCAGGTGAGTTACAACAGTGAGGACGAAATTCTAGCGTTGACACATACAGAGTTAGGTTGACATTTGGTCAGCTCTCTCTGTAGTGTAGACTAGGGCTAAGTCATTCTTAACTTGTTCTCTTCCTATTTTAGCCTTAGATCTGTCCCCATTTACACTGATGTTCACTATGTTAATCATCCAATGCTGCTAACTTTCTTGGTGAAAACCAAAACAAAAAACATAATACGTTGCTGCGTTTCCTGGTGTTGTCTTTCCCTCCTCATTGAGGAATGGGCCTACCCTGTCCTTGGTGGTCTTCTTGCTTTTAATTTTGTTCCTACATGCTTGTGTTATTTTATATTCAGCCTCCGTAATTTGACCTAGTTTCCACTTTCTTTTTTGCATTTGAGGTCATTGACGATCTCCTGGTTAAATCACAGTGGTTTCCCTATCTTTCCTATTCACTGGGATAGTTCGCTCTTGTGCCTTTAATAATGTTTCTACAAAATACTGCCAACTTCCCTTAGACATGCTTCCCATGGGATCTTATCTACCAATTCTCTGAGTTTGCTGAAGTCTGCCTTCTTAAAATCCATTTTCTTTATTCTGATGTTTTCCCTCCTATCGTTCCTTGATCATGAAATGAGGAGTTAATGATTCCATTTTCACCCACGCTGCCTTTCACCTTCAAATTCTGAACTAGTTCCTCCCTGTTTGTCAGAATCAAATCAAGACTAGCCTCTTCCCTAGTTGCTTTCTTCACCTTCTGTAAAGTTGTCATTCCAAGAATTTGTTGGATAATCTGTGTCTTGACTTATTATTTTCCCAACAGATGTATGAGTAGTTGAAGTCCCCTGTCACTACCAAGTCTTGTGATTTGGACGATTCTGTTAATTGTTTAAAAAAAAAAAAAAAAAAAGCCTCATCCACCTGTTTTCAGTATTAGTCCTCTAGGGTGTTACTTATAACTATAGAAGGTATTCACACTACAGTCTGAAAATGTAAGTTGACATGTTCCCCTTAATTGTTACTATATTACAGTATTTCTTAAATGAACCTTACAACAAGCTTATTAGAAGTTCTGTAGCAATTTGACACCATCCTTTAATTTTGTTGCTGTTGCATATTCTATGTATGTTCTAGCAACCCACCGCTGCTGTACAGCGCCTAACAATTTCTATGCAGTAAAACTACCTCAAAGACAATTCATAAGGGAACACTTACACTGAAGCTGCATGTTTCAGATGAAATCTCAAAAAATGAACAGTTGAAAGATTTTAGATATTCCATATTTTATTTTTAAAGTCACTAACCTTCATTCCGAAAGGAATCCGTTAATATAAAAATATAGGGCCTGATCATCCAACCACACTGCACTGGGAGAGGCATGCAAATAACCAACAGGATAACCAAGCCCCTAAAATTAAATTCCATGCAATTTCCCTTGTAAGTCTGTATTTAGATTGTAATTTCTCCAAGAAAGGCACTGGTTAACTGTAAATAATACAGTATGCTTTTTGTTGCTATATAAATACAAAATAAATACCTGAACCTCAATAAAGCTACAGCTGAGGCCACTGCTTCACCCTCAACCACCTCAAAGTCAAAGAAAAAATGCTCATTTCTTACTTCAGGAATTATATTTCAAGCAAACCAGAACATCTAGTAAGGTTTTTTGTTTTTGTTTTTTACCTGTAAAAGAAACTTTGCCACTCCTTGGCGTGTCTAGCTCTGGTATTACACTTAATTCATGTTGTTCCAAATCTAGCCCTAACTTGATTTTAGCCAGAGGCGGTTTTGAAGTTCGCCATCTCTGTTCTCTTCCCAGAATTCTTTGAGACTGCTCTGTAATATAAAAATAATGTTCTGCAATTTACATATTTGTAACATACTATAAGCAGTTGAAGATCCAATTTGAGGGAAGGGAAAAAAGAAACCAGTTATAATTGAAAAAGTGAGCAGCAGCATTATAATATGATATATGGCCTCACCGATTTGCTCAGCTTGACTGATGCTTTGTGAAAGCCATCTATTTTCATCATATTTGTTCACATCACCACAATTAACTTCTTGAGATTTATTTTCTGCATCTTTGAAAAAGTCAGTCATCAGATTGAAGTGGTCAGACTTCTGTGTTTCTGTCATCTCTCTGTACGTGACAGATTCTTCTGCCTTAAAAGAGGAAGTAATAGTGGCTAAGATAATTTTCATACCCATTTTACTAAACCTCTATTTTTTCATGTGTGCCAAATACACTATACATCAGCGCTTTCCAGAAGATGAAAAGAGAAAGGTTCTAAGAGCTCAACCCAGCAAAATATCTAAGCATGTGAGTACCTGTTAAAAGTTAATTACTTGTGTGTTTAAGTGTTTTGCTGAATTGGGCCAAAATACTTTGTTTCTTGCAGGATCAAGTCCTGAAATAATATTTCTACTTACTTCTCAGTTACCAACGACAGGGATTTTACTTCTCTGAAAACTGCACAAATGAAAGGCAGAGAGCCAAAGCAGCGTGAAGTCATTCTTTATGATGCCTACTGTTCTAGACCAGTTTAAATAAAATAAGGCAAAAAAGAGTTGCTGTATAGCCAGCTTCTATAAAGAGACTTGCTTAACTTGAAGATATTGTGGACTATATTGGATAGAGCTGAGCAAATAACTGAGTTTTTGGTTCAGTGGCTGAACCAAAATATGTAGGAAAAAAAAGAGTTCATTTTGAACCAAAACTGAATTATTTTGGTTTCTTGCTTAAATAAATGGGTTGTTTCAAAATGAAATGTCAAAACAGCTCATTTAAAAAAAAAAAAAAAAGTCACTCTTTATTCCGATGAACATTAGCTGAATTCAATCCTACCTTGAACAGTTTTAGTTACCCTGAACCTGTGGTTTTCAGCAAATTTACTATCTACTGAAAAAATTTCATCCAATTCTAATCTTAGAACGGTAACTAAAGAGATCCCTTAGATGACTTTATGGACAAGTTTTATACTGGAAAAAATAGGCAGCCTGGGAATTTTTAGTATATGAACTTGATTCTGTAAATTCAAATAAATTTCAATGGTATTAAAATTAAAATTCAATGGTAGCTTAGTTCATAGACAATTTGATCTTTGCTACCGCCCTCTTCCCCCCTCCCCCAAAAAGGAAAATTCCGCAAAGAAAGAGCTTTAGAAAAGGCCCCATAGTTAGCGGGTTGGGAAGAGAGTTTTTCTTAGATTACAAGTGACAATTATGAGTGCCACAACCTAATCCTTAATGGATATTTGTCCGTATCTCAAATATCACACTATAGCTTTTTGCCTGCTCAGGAGAAGCCGCAAATTCAAACAAGGTTAGAATTGAGATGCAGAACAGGAAAGTTGCCTTTCGAAACAGATCAGCCTTTACAAATGTGAATTTCATTTTTTAAATTCCTTTGTAAAATGAACAGGGGTTATTTTATATAGCTAAGTGATTAAAAACAATTCAAAGTCAGAGTAACTGCTATTCAGAAACAATTTAACAAAACAGAAGGCAGCCAGTATAAGCAATTTTAAAACCAATTTTCCTGTTTGCAGGTATAAAAAGCACAGCTCAGTTTTTTAAAACAGTTTACCTGACAGAAGTGTTCATTATACCCTTAATGTAAGAGCTATCATTTAAAGGTTGTAAAGCTGAATAATGATGCCTGCAAATATTTCAAAAACTGTAACTACTTCAATGAACACTACGTTCAGAGTTCAATTTAAGACAAGCTTAGCACAGTTCCTGTATGGTTGGACAGAGAGGCTCTCGTGGCTTATCTAACAGAACCACTGATTACAGATCACACAGATCACTAGTTTGAGTCTTGGTTTCAGTAAAGGACAAATGCACATCCTCAAAGTCTGCACACTACATGGGGAACTCTGCTAATTGACAAAGTCCACTCTGTAGCCTGGACACTTACTAGCAGACAGCTCATTATACTACATTTACAAAACATACCTGCTTATTAAGAAAATCCTTCAAAGCCTCTTGTTGTCTCTGCATCTGTTCCTTCAATTTAGCCTGCTTATGTAAAAGCAGTTCTTCCTGCATTCTCTGCCTAGAAAGAAGAGCTTCTCTTTGTACATCCAGTTGCTCTTGCAGTTCTTTCAAATGGTCTTGCTGAGCTTGGATGCTCTCTGAAGAAGCTAGCACTCTCTCTCTTAACTTTAGTATACTGGAATAATTTAACAAAGATGCACCTCCATTTTTGGATGCCAAGGACTCCTGGATTGCCCCCGTCTCAGATTCATCAGGAGATAATGAAGTAAGATGTTGAAAAGGCTGGGGGATAGTTTGTTCAAAGGTTGTTTTCATGCTGCTCTCTGTAGGTACCTGCTGGTATTCTGAAGAATCAAATGATGCAGCCTGAGCTATCAGAGACCCCCCTGCTGCTGGCGTATCAAGAACTATAAGCTGAGGCTGCTTTTGTGCTTCTGTCTTTATTAGTAGGTTTGGCATCTTCTGAGATATTACTGACTTTTTATCAAGATCCAGGGTTCTTGAAGACTCAGATGACTCTTCTGTGGGCAAAGCTGAACTGTCCCATTGTATATGCGCCTCTGTTTGCATCATAACGGAAGCATCTTGTGAAGTCATCATGACTGACCCAGGCAGCTTCTGGGATTCTGACAAGTCTCTCATCTGATTATCAGAAGGACCCAATATTTCCATCTGTTCTTGTGAAGGGTAATTCTGTTGTGGCAAATGAAACTGCCTTTGCTCCAACTGTGAGGCAGATTGTATCTGTCTACTAGAGCCCATGTTATGCCTTTGCTCGGTATCTCTCTGTTCAAATGGCTTTTCCAACACAAAATGTGTTCTTGAATGTGTGGTTAATGGCAGAGCATATTCTTGTACATGAACTTGTACAGATGACTGGTTAGCTGATGGATAATCTCTATGAAGCACTGCGGGTCCACGCATTTGTAAAACTGATTCACAGGTAGTAGGTTTTAAGTTAATAAATCTTGACTGCAATGTAACCGCAGAGCCTAATGGCATAGAAATAGATGGATATCTTTGCTTCAACTTATTCTGATATTCCTGCAACTGTTTTCTGGCTTCTTCAACTGACTGTTTGTGCAATCTAAACAGAACAAAAACATTTCTTTCCTGTGTAGCATGAAGACAGTTTTCATTATTGGAAAAGATTTCCATTACAAAATAATTCTCAAATAATCCACCCAAGATATGAATTTCACATGGGGAAAATACCTGTTTTGCATTAGAAGACATTGTTGATAGTTATGAATCATCTGTATATGATTTTCTTCATTAGAACTGCTAGTTCCTGGCACTGCATCAGTTTCAGTCTAACAGGAAACAAATTGTTTAGGTGGAAAATTCGAACAACAAGTATAAAACATATTAAATAAGATTAATGCTAGGCAGCATGTTCACTCTTACTCTCAAGCCAGCAGAAGCCACTCTGCACTAGTTAGTGCTTGTTTGGAGTCCATGAAATTTCAGCCCGAGGCAGTGGAGCTGGGGTGCAGTTCCTGGAGCAGCTGGTCTAAGGCTACATTCTCTCCTTCCAAATTGGTATTATACACTAGCACAGGGGTCGGCAACCTTTCAGAAGTGGTGTGCCGAGTCTTCATTTATGCACTCTAATTTAAGGTTTCGCGTGCTAGTAATACATTTTAATGTTTTTAGAAGGTCTCTTTCTATACGTTTATAATATATAACTAAACTATTTTTGTATGTAAATTAAATAAGGTTTTAAAAATATTTAAGAAGCTTCATTTAAAATTAAATTAAAATGCAGAGCCCCCTGGACCGGTGGCCAGGACCCAGGCAGTGTGAGTGCCACTGAAAATCAGCTCGTGTGCTGCCTTCGGCACGAGTGCCATAGGTTGCCTACCCCTGTACTAGCACATACTGTGGAAGTTAATGATGCTCACAGTTGATCTGCAGCTTATTTCAGAGAGGTACAAGGGTCCAGCCACAGACTAGGGGGACCAATGATCCAAGATGGCTGCATTTAAGGGGGGAATGGGGGTCTAGAAAGAAGATGCCTCAAGATCACTTAAGAGCAACCATTAGACCATACCCTTTCCATATCCTCACTCATCTCCGCTCCCCAAGGTGATAATATTTGGGGCTTCTATGTAGTCAAAAAGGCCAAAAAAGAAAAAAGAGTAGTTTCTCTTTTCCCATGTATTTCTGCACAGAAAATAATGATACAACTCACTGCACAAGTCAGCCACATGACCTTGGTTTTTGTGCATAAAAATTTTCTAGCCTTTATGATAAATGTCCTAAAATCCTGCAGAAATAAATCAATACCTAAAGTCTGTGGATGTCAAGTGAATCAGTGCTTACACATTAGCACAAATACATTTTGGAGCCAGGAAATCCTGCCTCACGGCACACAAGTTGAAAATAAAGTTTAAACAGTTACTCCAAATTTAGTAATGGAATTAGCTCTCTGAATTGTGATACAAAGTGTTCTTACTTTACCTTGTGTTCCACTTCCCTCTGTTGGTTCATAAGTGGATCAGGACTCAGCTCAACACTCGCAGCTTTCTCCTCTTGCTCTTTTTTCTTTATTTCCTCCAGCTGAGCCTGCATTTGGACCTTCAGGAACTCTGCCTCTAAGCATATTCGCTTTTCTTCAATTTGCTTAAGCAAAATTAGCTGCTGCTGTTTTTGTTGTTCTATTCGCTCTATCTATCACAGAGAAATACTAAGGTGATTCTCCAGAAATAAATGACAGAAGCATAAAACAGTTAATTCTTATGTCCCAAATCACTTGCAGCAAAACCTACACTACAATAGGCAATCCCTATTGCAAGAGGCCTCTAAAAGTAGCCCTAAAGTTTACAGTATAATTTTACTTGATTTTGACTAGAGAACAGATTCTTATGTGTCCATGTGGTGGTTGCTTTATGTAAAATTTCACTGTACAGAGCAATATTACATATTGCTTACAATAGTTGCTATTAAACTGATAAAATAAAAGTCATCTATTCATTTCAGTTCTATTGACAATTTTCAGAGGTGGGGCGGGGGGACAAAGTCCCCATCTTGCAACTGAATTCAGAATAAGTGTACTTTGCAATTCTATAGTGCTTTTCAAAGATTCTCAACATATTTTGCTAACATTGATGCAAGTCTCACAATACCTCTGAAGGAGCTAAAAGGTACACAGCATAAATTGCACTTCACAAACCTCTGAAGTGGCTTATTATTATTTTTTTCTAGAGATGTGTTATGCACCAGTCACTGAAGTACCTGGGCACAATAGCAGCTCAAAACCCCTTGGGATAGGCAGTGAAGAATACAGAATCTATTTGAAATTGTTGCCAGGACACAGAGGTTAACACACACTCTTATACAACATTCCACAAGATCTTTAATGGTCACTGTCACATTCCGGGGTGCACTCCAGACCAGTGATGGGGTGTGTCACCACCTGTACTGCAACCTTGGGCACCGCACAATGCTTTGTTGTAGCTCACAAACATGCAAATCACACCCTGAATATCTGTGTATAGCTACAACCCCAGTACAGCAACTCTGACCCCAGCAGCCTGTCAGCAAAACATCTGCCATGCTCTGGCTTCCAGCAACCTTGGTTATTACTTGCAGGGTGGCCCCAACAACTTCCAGTTCTAAATTTTCCAAAAACGTGTGTTCTGCACTGTCCAGCCCTCTCCTGGGCAATTCACATATTAAAGGTCTGTTTTCTCCATCAGGGGTCAATATGCAACAGTTTGCCACCTTAACTCAAGTTACCCTAACAGTTCAATTTAAACACAAACACTGGATTAATTTTGATTAAAAAAAACAAAACAAGTTTATTTAACTACAAAGAGATTTTAAGTGAGTACAAGTATAGGGTATTAAAGTCAGCAATTTTTACAAGAGAACTAAAGATAAAACTCTTTATAGCAGCTAAACCTTAAATTAGACTTGGTTCAAGGTAAAATCCCACATGTTGCCATTGCTGACCAAATTCTCAGGTCAGGACTGCCCCCTTCCCCAAGGGCTGGTTCCTTTGTCATCTTAGGTTAAAGAGAGAAGTAGAGAGATAGGGAAAGAAATAAAAATAACCTGGGGTGTTTTTGCCTCTCACCACTTTTATAGTCCAGTCACCCTTTGAAATGCATTTTCCTGAGGGTTACCCCTAAATAAAGTTCCTTTCAGCTGTGGAGTCTCATGGTGAAAGAGGTTCCATGTTGTTGCTTGCTAAAATGATGATTAATATGTTCCTGCTCCCCTTCCTTGCCAAAGAATGGCCACTTGACCAATGATTGCCCATCAACTTTGATGACTCCTGGCTAGAGGAGTCAGTTTTTCCTTTGTCTTTGAGAAACCAGTTTACTTCCTCCTGCTATCTCATGGACCCTGTTTACTACTTATATATATAAAATCTTCCTTCTGTATTTTCCACTACATGCATCCGATGAAGTGAGCTGTAGCCCACGAAAGCTTATGCTATAATAAATTTGTTAGTCTCTAAGGTGCCACAAGTACTCCTACACATTCCTTTGTTTAGGACAGACCTGTTTAACAACTTTTGCCTAATCAGGGCTGTGTGGGTTTAAACGTGTGCTATCATCATCATATATAACTTCACATATAATGTTGCTACATACATTTCACCATGATATTATTGACCAGCAAGTTGTTAGTTTTCAAATGATACTTCACAAGGCATATTTTTTTTACAAAGACTACTACTAGTGTATACAGTGTGAACACAAGGGCACTTTGCAGAACTAAGTGGGGTATGTAACCTATCACTTTTATCAGCTTCTGTACCAGATGACTGGAAGATAGCAATGTGACACCAATTTTTAAAAGAGGCTCCAAAGACAATCCTGGCAATTACAGGCAAACTGGTTTAAACTATAGTAAAGAATAAAATAATCAGACACATAGATGAACACAATTTGTTGGGGGGAAGAGTCAACAGTTTTTGTAAAGGGAAATCACACCTCACAAATCTCTCAGAATTCTTTGAGGGGGTCAATAAGCATGTGGACAAGGATGATCCAGTAGATATAGTGCACTTAGATTTTCAAAAGCCTTTGACAAGATCCCTCACTGAAGGCTCTTAAGCAAAGTAAGCAGCCATGAAATAAGAGGGAAGGTCTTCTCATGGATCAGTAACTGATTAAAAGACAAGAAACAAAGGGTAGGAATAAATGGCCAGTTTTCTAGAATGGAGAGAGATAAATATTGGTGTCCCCCAGGGATTTGTACCAGGACCGTGCTGTTCAACATCTTCATAAATGATCTGGAAAAGTGGTAAACAGTGAGGTGGCAAAGTTGGCAGGATAGTTAAGTCCAAAGACGACTGCGAAGAGTTACAATGCGATCTCACAAAACTGGGTGACTGGGCAACAAAATAGCAGATTATATTCAATGCTGGTAAAGGCGAAGTAATGTACACTGGAAAACATAGTCCCAAGTATACATATAAAATGATAGGATTTAAATTAGCTATTACCACTCAAGAAAGATCTTGGAGTCTTTGTGGATAGTTGTCTGAAAACATCAGCTCAATCCGCAGCAGCAGTTAAAAAATCTGACAATGTTAGGAATCATTAGGAAAGGGATGGAATTATGATATTTTCTGGCATTTTATCTACTATATAAATCCATGGTACATCCATACCTTGAATACTGCATGCAGTTCTGGTTGTCCCATCTCACAAAAGATATATTAGAAATCAAAAAGGTACAAAAAAGGGGTAACGAAAATGATTATGAGTATGAACAGCTTCCATATGAGAAGAAAGACTGGGACTGTTCAGCTTAGAAAAGAGATGAGTAAGAGGGATGGGGGATATGATAGAGGTCTGTAAAATCATGAATGGTGTGGAGAATGGGAATAAGTGTTATTTACCCCTTCACATAACACAAGAAGCAGGAGTCATCCAATGAAATAGGCAGCAGGTTTAAAAACAAACATAAGGAAGTACTTCACATAATGCACAGTCAACCTACAGAATTCGTTGCCAGGGGATGTTGTGAAATCCAAAAGTGTAACTGGGTTAAAAAGAAGTAGGTAAATTCACGGAGGATAGGTCAATCAATGGTTGTTAGCCAAGATGGTCAAGGACAACCCTATGCCCTGGGTGTTCCTAAACCTCTGACTGCAAGAAGCTGGGACTGGATGACAGGGGGATTGATCACTCGATAAATTACCCTGTTCGGTTCATTCCCTCTGAAGCACCTGGCACTGGCCACTGTTGGAAGACAAGATACTGGGCTTGATGGACCATTGATCTGACCTAATATGGCCATTCTTAGATTTGAAATACAGCAACTATAATGTAAAGCACATTTTAAAGGATCCTGAGAAGTTTAAAAAAAACAAACCAAACAAACAAAAAAAACCCTCATACCTGTTTTTGTCTCTCTACTTCCATTCTAATTTTGGCTGCTTGTTCTTGAGGGTGGATTAGGACTGAATTTCCAGCTATAACAGTATGCTCCAACGTTTCTGGAGATTCTGAAACATATGTATATATTTAACAGATAGCACAATCAGGAATATTACTTATGTCAGGGCTTGGGAACTACTAGCCAGAACATTAAAAACTTAGGTATTATTGGTCAAGCCAATGTTTCATCTGGGGGCAGGTTTCCCTAATTGAGTCTAAGGAAAACACCCTAATGAGAAGTTCCTCTTCCAACATCCCCACTGGCTCCTGGGAAGGTGGGAATTGGCACTTCCCACCACCTAGAGTTCTGTCCCTGGATCTTGCAGAGGGGGCCCATCTTTTATATTGGTTGTGGTTTAATGGCAACTTCTAAGACGGAGAGCTTCATCTTTCTCCTTTTCACTGTTCTCCCAGATGCAGGGAGATGGGGAGGGGGCTTCTCTTCATACACACACCCTCCTGAAGCAGTATTTACACTTTCCAACCCACCATCTGCCTAGCTGCTAAAAAAAGAGCAGCAAGCTTCTCACATTTTTTTTCCTCCCCCAAATTCATTCATAGCTTTCTGGAACAGATCAATGAAATCTGATCATGATTTGTTTTCACAGCTTCTGTCAAAATTCTCTAAGTCTTCAATGAGCTACTGAAAAAGCAACAGCAGCAGCAGGGACTCAGGTCTCTGCTGCCAGAAGGATAAGTGTAGAGGCAGCACTGCTAGATAAAGACAGAAGAGACTCTCCTCATGCACTCTCAAGCAGAAGAGTTTTGAGCCTCTCCTTTTGCCTTCTCAGGATCCCCATGAATACCAGTCAGCTTCAATGGAGCATTTAAATTGAGAATGGTCACTGTTACCACTAGCTCTCAATATTCATGAGAAAATAATTACAGTACTGAACTGCCTAATAGTTAGACTCTAAAAACCAATCACATGCACTAATCCAATGACATCCCAGAAGCAAATGGGAGATAAACAAATGGCTGCAAAGTAATTACAAATCAAGCAGTAAACCTGATCTATTTCATGTTAAAGATAATTAAAAAGAGCTACTGAATCCAGGAACAGATGTCCTTCCAATTTATTGGTACTTGATATCCAGTATGTCAAGAAATATGGGAGAAAGTGATTTCAGCCTCCAAAGAACTTTCTTTTAAAAGAAATCCCTTTAAAAAAAAATCAGAAATGGACCAATGGTAAAATTTTCAAAAACGTAAGTCTCATTGAAAGTCAAAAGGACTTAAGCCAAGTGACGTAGCTACTTTTTACCCCACATCTACAAAATGAACAGAAAAAAGCACCAACTTTAGGCTGTTCACTAAAGAGTTCTTATGGGTAAAGTAGTATTCACAGCTCTGCCCAGCCAGGCCCTCTTTGCTCTCAAAGCACATTTAATTTTAGTTGGGGAGCTACACAATACTTACCTATGGCTTCAGAGACTGAATCAGTATGTTGTTCATGACCAGGAGCTGAATCACATAATCGTCTCTCTTCACTAGCAAGTGTTCCTGACTCAATTGTCTCAATTTCACTTAGAATCTCTGCTTCACATTTTGAAGTCCACTGGTCTTTTTGGCTCCGGATCTTATTTAGCAATTTTGTAAAGACCAGTTTTGATTGTGGTTGGGGAGCCACTCTCACTTCATGATCTAGGAGGAACACAGACCTCAAACTCTTAAAGGTATAAGAACAAGACAAAACAAGGTACACATTATGTATGTCATTGATTGTAAACAAAATCATCCTAGTAAGATATTTACCTTGGCAAAATTTGTTTTCATTAGCTGCTTATACAAATGGATTAAGGAAATACAACAACTTTCTGACATGGAATAGAGACAGGTTCTCAACACAGATATCTTAAAGTACCTTTTCAAAATATTTATAATATGCATGTATTACAGTCAACATGCAATTTCACTAGTTACATTTACAAATCCTACAACTGCTTAGGATAGTCCTCAGTACTACTCAACACAACTCATAGGACTGAGACAAAAAACGAGTGTTCACTTTTTCATTTGAAGTTTGTATTTATTACACTCTAATTTCTGGAATTGTTTCTAGATGTTAAAATTAATTACAAAGAAATGATCTCTGGTATTTAATGTACTTTCTATTTTTATTTTATTTTTTTAAACTCACTACTACATTTTCCAAAATTCCCGTACAAAAACAATGCCTCTCTTTTCCTTTTGGTACATCCAAATAGCTTAAATAATTAAATATATCCAATACAAGAGTTAAGCTTGAAAGTTTCTTACTCTCTGGTTCACTAGGGTGCTGGGCTTCCTTTTCTGTCACCTCATCCAATTTTGGTTGAGTCTCACATGCAAAATCTGGCTCCAGGGAGATATCCAAGTCCTCATCTTGAGATCGATCAGAGGGAATTGGCAAAGGCTGTGGGTGCAAAATCATGTCTCCTTTCATTTCTAAATAAAGAAATGAAACCATGTGAAAGTCATATATTATCTGTAATCTGAATAAAACCACTTTAAATTGCAAGATTAAGACCACCACACAAGAAGCTTCTCAAGAGTTCCAAAATTCAAAAGTCAATCTTACTCCAAAACTTTGTTTCAAAGAAACTAAGAAAGTTGTTTGAGTCTTTCAACACATCTAATTTACATCTTCTACTACAAAGATTTTTTTTTTTTAATACTGTATGCTGACAGTGGCTCAATCTTTCAAAATAGCTTACTCCTATCTCCACTGTACATATCTTCAAAGGCAAACTCCAGTTCCCTCTGCCAGTCTTCTTTAATTTCCATGCGTCTGTATGCAGGTTCGAACAGCTGTGGTGGCATCTGTGCCACAATCTGTCTTCTGCGCGCCAGGTCCATATTCTGCATCTGTTCAAGTTCTTTCATTAGCCTTTCCTGGTCCTTCAAGTAGCAAAGTAATCAATTAACAGTTTAGCATTCACATCCAGACAGTCTGATATTAGCTACCACGAGATTTGTTTAATGCTTGCTTCATACTGGAATACAAAATTCCTGAGCTTAAACACAAACACACACCCCCCCCACCTCTTAAAATATATCAATCTAGAACAGGGGTCGGCAACCTTTCAGAAGTGGTGTGCCGAGTCTTCATTCATTCACTCTAATTTAAGGTTTCGTGTGCCGGTAATACATTTTAACGTTCTTAGAAGGTCTCTTTCTATAAGTCTATAATATATAACTAAACTATTGTTGTATGTAAAGTAAATAAGGTTTTTAAAATGTTTAAGAAGCTTCATTTAAAATTAAATAAAACGCAGCGCCCCCCCGGACGAGTGGCCGGGACCCAGGCAGTGTGAGTGCCACTGAAAATCAGCTCGCGTGCCGCCTTCGGCACCCGTGCCATAGGTTGCCTACCCCTGATCTAGAATATCCTACACTCATTTATTGGCATGAAGAGTCATTAATAGCACTGAAGGATCCGCTACAATGTTAAAGATCAGAAAATATACCTGTAGGCCAACTTTCCTAAATATAGGAGAACTCCAAGTTTTCTATTTTATAGAACAAAACATTCGGTCCTTGTTAAATTGCTGACCTGCAAAGGATTTTTTTTTTTTAAAGATTGGGCTAGTACTCTCCTTGCATTGTCATGATGTATAAAAAGCTCCGAAAGTCTGTTTTAAATATTTTTCCTTCTATTTTATACCTTAGAAATATCAGCAGTCAATTTTGGTCTTCCCTAGTTTTTGCTGGATGACTGGTTGGCGTCTTGGAGGAGATTATATACATCATTAGCTCGCACACTGTACCTGACAGATTGGGGATACTGAATATTTAAGGAAGACTTTTTTTCTGCAAAATGTTAGTCAAATTAAACAAGTGTTAAAACAAAAACCAGGGAGTTACAACAGTGACTAAAATCCATTCTTTTCTTAAAAGCTCAACTTTCACTCATCTCTTGTGATATAATTTTTCTAGTCATCATCAAGACCTTTGTGCTAAACAGAAGCAGAATTGCTTATGTAAAATAAAAAGGCAGAAAAATGTTTTAAAAAAACATTTCAGCCTTCTCAAATTATAAAGAAACAAAAGAGGCAAAAGTCCAATTTTTCTCTGTGCTGAGCACTCATCTCCAACTGAAGTCAATAAGAGATGCAGTTACGTAGAACCTAAGGAAAAAAATCACGCCTTAGATGACTCAAGTTGGGTAGCCAATCACCATGGCTCCAAAAATTAGTGGACACTTCTGCAAATGTTGGGCTGAATCTGTCTCTGTACCTTCACTTGTCATTTGTAAAATGAAGATAATCTCTCTCCCCTTAAGGGGTTGTTACAAAGATAACTTCTTTAATCTTTCTGAAGTACTCAGATACTTTGGTGATAAGCACCACAGAACAGCCATAAGGTAATTAACAATTCTGTATTCACTGCAAGGTGTGGACGGTGTACAATAAATAAGGCCTGGGTCCATTTACTGAAAGATGATAATAAAATATCAACTTCTGCCTCATCCCTATACTTAATGAGGCACAGGGGTTCTGTGGAAAAAAAGTAGTATGTGATCTAGGCATCCTAGATATAACTTAATGATATCACAAACATAACCCACCACTAGTAAGTAAGTTAATTTCAGAAATTAAATCCTTCTCCCCATACAACAGTTTGTCATCTTTAAAGTTCCCCCCATATTCAAACAACTTGGGGGGGAGGGAGGGGGAAGATGAGCTCCACAATGTACTCAAAAGATCAGGGTATTTTGTATCGAGGGAGATGTGAATTCCAAAGTGGTAGGACGATCACTGGAAACACCCAGCCAACAGCGCTTTTTCATTTGTATCAACAGACAAGACAAGCAGAGATGCTTGAGGCTGAACTATGGCAGTATGGGACATGGGCTAGATTGAAAAACTCGTTTAACTTGTCACTAAAATTAATTTAAACCTAGGCTTTTGGAGGTAAAGTTTGTGCATTCCTACTAAAAGGTAGCTGCTGCTTCAGATTACCCCACCTGTAAAGTGAGGATAATTACCTTCCTCACAGCTAATATTTTGTGGATTAAGTCTTATCAGTCATGCTGCCTCTAAAGAACGCTGGGTTAAAATGTACATAGTCTGCAATCACCTTTACTATGCAGAATTAAAAATCACTCTGCCATCTCTTATAAAACTAGGAAAGGAAGGGAGCAGAGTAGCTGAATTCAGAATATATGTTTTAACTTTAGAACAGCCTAGTTAGTCACACTCACTTCTGAGTATTGTTGAGCACTGTGTCATCATTATGTAATAACACAGTTAAATACCTAAATGGGGATGAGAAGGACTATCAGAATTAGAGTTCAACTTCCAAAGTCAGGAATTTCACTATTACTTAATATAAAGCATAGTTCATTTTTAAATGTTTAAAAGAACTGTATTTTGCCTAAAATTAAATGTTTCAATATTCAGTTTTTAATGTTCATTTAGCATTGAAACAAGAATTAAAGTAGGAAGAAAGTCCGATTATAGTGTATTAAATAAGGCTTTCGTAGATGTCAAGTAAAAATGTGAAACATGCCTAAGTAATTATAAACCCTATGTCCCATTGATTTTCACTCACGCACTTTTGAAAACTTTACCCTTCATTAAAACTTAATCCAGAGTTGAAGAAAATCATTACAATAGTTTTATGAACATTTTTAAAGGTCACTAAAGGAACCACTACAGTTCTTATAACACTGCGAGAGATGGGGGTTCTGAAATGCTTAAGCTTTGAATCTGCCTAAATTGTACCTGCTGTTTGACCACTTTATTGATTTAGACCACTTTAAGCAGTTTATTCACACTGCAGGACTTCAGTTAAAAACCCTTTACATTAAAGGGGCAGCAGTGTTCAAGATCAAGCCAAATAGTTCAGAAGCAAAGAACTTAGAAGCATACCAGCAGAGTTCACAAGCTTTGCAAAATTAATAGCTCAAATTCACACCACCTTTTTTTTTTTTAAATCAGTCTCAGGCATTATTTACTATGTATATGTTTGTATATGTGCAATTTTGGTAAAAAAATAAGTCAATTTAAAAACCAAAATGTACATTCCCACTTATGCACTCATTTCAACATTCCTTTTCCAGTGTTTGCAACTCAGAACCTATACCTAACCAAAAACCTTATTTATTGTTTTCAAGTATTTTGAAAATCTGCTATATCAGGTTTTGTAAAATTTGGGCATTAGCCACAAAACCTGAACTATCTGCAGCATTCCTTTAATTTTCAAATCCCTTTAATTTTAATGACTGAGAATTGCATCTGATTGCAGGGCTGAGCAAAATGAGAACAGTTTTCTTTTAAGGATATGCATTTTGAAAACATCCATTATTCCAAGGTCTTTCCTGAAGTCAGCATGTTCTAATTCAAACCAATTAATTTAGAATCCAGTTTACTATTGTTTGTTTTTTTAATTGCTGGTCATTTTGACATTTATGAAGAATTACAGTGTACTATTTCTACTTTGCTTACTTGTGCCAAATGGACCATCTTCAAGGCATGACTTCCTCTCAGATGTGCTTTTTCAAGCTGTTCTCTCCTATCTCTCTCTCCCTCTTTTTGTAGTTCGTCCAACCGCTTTGCTTCCTCTTCAGCTACTAACCGAGCATCTGGCTGGTAGTCAATTAGTAACAGTTCAAATATCACAAAACTGTGCAGACTCAAAATACAGCTGACAATAAATGAGTAATTCTGTATTCAATTATTCAGCCAAACTACTTTAAAAAGTAGTTATGAGTGGCTATACACAACTTGTAATGTATACAGCTCTCAACTGAAGCAGCACAAAATTGTTTTTATACTTTTGAAAAAGGCACATGTACATAGTGACATCTATAATCCTCTCATTTTGAGATGCCAAATTGTTCTAGTTTCAAGTGCTACTGTGGAAAATCCCTTATACAATGTTTATAATAGCTTGGCTACACCAAAAAACACCCAGGATTTTTCATTCAATACAAGGTATAATGCTGAATACAGACAGTGCTATACATCTGATTTCATACCAGGCTGCAGAATTTTTATTTATTTATTTATTTATTTTTTTACACAAACAGAAAAAACAGAAGTCTTCCCAGATTCATATGGAAAATAAACACATTCTGTGAGTTTTGCGAAGTAAGAGCCTTCTGAAACCTGGCCACTGAGAGTTGAAAAAAGTTAACGTGAAAACTCATGGCCCGTAAACAAGGATACACAGGCAACAACAAAGGGGAAAACGTTTTCCAAGTTTCACATATGAAACACTGATGCATCTGCTCTTAGCCCTGGTCTACACTGGGGGACGGGGGGGAAAATCGATCTAAGTTACGCAACTTCAGCTACGTGAATAATGTAGCTGAAGTCGACGTACTTAGATCGACTTACCGTGGAGTCTTCACTGCGGTGAGTCGACTGCTGCTGCTCCCCCGTCAACTCTGCCTGAGCCTCTCGTGGTAGTGGAGTACAGGAGTCGACGGGAGCGCGCTCGGGGGTCGATTTATCGCGTCTAGACTAGACGCGATAAAATCGACCCCCGCTGGATCGATCGCTGCCCGCCGATCCAGCAGATAGCGTAGACATACTCTCAGTCTTTAGGCCATGATCCTTCAAACATTTAACAATCCTGGGTAATTTTAGGCAAGCAAGCAGTCCCACTGAACATAATGGGACTACTCAAGTAAGTATTTGCAATACTGGGGCCCGAATACATATGCAGAATGTACACTGTTACAAGTCTTCACCATTTGAAATCCAAATTAGCTGACATGTCTTCATTTTATTTATGTGATACCAACTCCTAGATTTTAAACAAGTACTGTGAAACTAATATCTGTTGCTGCAGATTTAAAATCCATAGATACAATACAATAGTACTGAAATAAGGGAGCATACGCCATAGGCATATTTGATATCAGTCACCTGCCGTGTGTCCATTTCTCTATCCACATAAGGTTCAGAAAGATGGTGATGAGTAACAGAAAAATTGTCAGCATTATAGACCTTCACCGTAGGCAGTCTTTTCACTTCAAAGTTCTAAAAAGCAGAAAGTACAAATAATCAGTTACTTTACCAGTGGCACTGTTTTCCATTATGAGCTAAATGGAACATAAATAAATGATTTGCATGGATTTTCAAACTTTACGCTTATATTAACTAACAAACCACATTCAACGTGAGGCATATCGAGAGGGTTTAATGACTGACAGGGTCTAACAGCCCAAGGCAAATTCCTCCCTGCCAACTGTCATTAATCTTAAGGATATGGTTCCAATTTTCAGCAGTATTACCTTAATTTAAAAGTGCTTCATTTTTAATGTACTAATAGAGATCCCAATTATAGCAGCTATCACAATGTAGGACAACTATAACTACACAATATACTTTCAAACAACAAAGCAAAAATAAAATCTCTCAAATACTCAACTGCAGACTGCGTTTACAAATGCCTAAATGTCTTATAATGGTGTGAGAATTACTAGAAGTTCTGTTCAAGAACAGACATTCCTTATATTAGCAAATGTCTACGCTGTTCCTACAAAATGTGTGCAATTGGGAGGAGGGGAAGGAAACAGGTGAATTAGCAACACTTAATTGAAACAAATCTTCAAACTTCGTTTCTGAATTTCACTGGGCTTTTTAAAATGAGTGTCAAAAGGTTTAAATTGGATTGGTATATAACATCTGCAGGAGGGGGCCTCAGCCCACCAAAGCAAGGTTTCTCTCCTGCAGATGTTAGGGGCCCACAGATGGTGTGTGAGAGGATGGGAGTCGTACCCAAGTATGGTATGATGCAAACAAATGCAGCAGAGGCAACGGTTCGCCTTTATCCCCATTTAAAACTTCAACATATTCTCCCCATGTCTCATATATATCTATATCTATATCCTGTGCCTCTGCTCCTGCGGTCCTCTGTACTCCCCACACTCATGCCCCACCAGTGTTCTGTCTCCTTCATGTGCATCTACCTCATTCTCCTTCAGAGGCCCCCATTCCAAGACCAGGGAGCCAGACTCCATGCCACCCCTTCATATGCCTTCCCCAGTCCTCTACCATCTCTACACCTTTTTATATTTTCCCTAATTTCCTATGCCTCTGGCACAGCCCAGCACTTTGAACATCAAGGTGGCCAATATATATTCCACTATAAGTGTTGGCCCTTTAAACCCTATCTTTTTAACCCCCCATCTCCCTTTTATTTGTTTCCCCTAAGCTCTCCCACCCTCCAAGATGCCCCCATCCCCTCCAAAAAAAACAACAAACAAACAAACAAACAAAAAAAAAAACTTCTCACCAAGGCCAACAAAATAAATGTGGAATTTCTAGGCCAAACCACTTCTGATAGATCATGAATAATAGAGGGTTAAAAAATTCAGAAAGTAGAGCTAAGTTTTCAAAATACCAATAACTTCAAAGCTGTCTGCTTTTTACTAGGTTTCCCAGAAAAACTTCTACCCCGGGGTAAGATGTAGTATGCAGAATTTCAAGGGTTTTTTGTTTTTGTATTAAGGCATGGGGAGAGGATTGGCTATAATGGGGAGCCAGTTTCAACCTTCCCAATGGAATGAGACTACCACCACTCTATAAGTATTGAAAACACATGCTTTCTAGTCTAGAAATATTGGTGTTGCATCAATAATATAGTCCCACTGACAATTTAACTATTTTAAATGTCAAACAATATAAAAGTAAGAGCTACCAGAATTATCTGGGACAATAAATGGAAGTAATTATAACAGACCCACATAAACTAAAATATTTATAGATACTAATTATAGCTTTGAAAATAGACAATTCCCATAACTAAACTTAATTAGATAGATTACCTATTGCTAGCCCTATTCCCTACAACTTTAGGAATATAATTAGATATAGTTCTTTTGAAATATTTGAAAATTTAACATTAACAGATTACATTTTAATCAAATCTCCAGTATTTTATGCAAGAATTGCAAATAATATTTGTTGCAAAGATGAGAAAGTTATGTCACAAGGCTGTAATTTTCCAATTAATGCTACCAAAAAATCTCTTTAGGACGCAAAAACAATTAGTGGCCTATTTCTCCATTTGTGATCAATGTTATTACTGCTCCTGGAGTTAAGAATCTGTCAGAGTTTCTATTAGGGGTTTACAATCCAGCCTGAAAAAAATTCACTCTACTCCAGCACACTGATCTTAGAGGCAGCAATTTTTTCTGCACTTTAACAAAACAAAAGCTATTTTTAAGAGTGCTGAAATCCAGAAGAGTTTACCAATTTAAAACAATTTGTTGTGCTTCTATAAGAACCATAACAATTTTTCAAAGGAAACATGGGCCCCAGCAGTCCCCCCACCCCACCCCGTTACTAAGATTTCAACCCAGCATAGCACTTGCTCAATTTTAATTATGTAAGTATTACCACTGAAGTCAATTGGACTGTGTGCTCACAGTCAAGCATGGGCATAAGTGCTTTGTTGGATCAAGGCCCAAATTATTCACATCTAAAAGCCACTGCCATGAGAGTAATTTCTTAGGCTTTCATACACTTTACGATAATATACTGTGATCCTTCAATATTAGAAGTGGATATACTGTCAACAGGTATATTAAGTGAGCTAACGGTAGGCACAGTTTTAAAAGACTTCTTTCTCTAATATTAAAATATGTCTCGTGTTATTTTTCAAACTTAGGCCTCAATTCTACAATAGATGGACCTTTGTGGTACACAAAAGCCCCACAAAAGCAGACAATGGAACTCCAAGTGGGTGTACATGTCTGTGCATGCAAAATTACTGCAGGATCAGGATCTTAGTTTTCATTCACTTTTCTACACCACTGGTTTTAACAAAATGAATTTGTGACGTGTCATTACCTATTATTTATGAAAATATGCTTATGATATGAATATGACATAACTGAGATGCACTTTATGCAAGATGGCTCATGTGAGATATGATTGGAAAGGAAGGGGGTCAAGTTTGGGAAACAAAGGATTCCCGCCTTATGTACATCCTATTTAAGGATGGGAAGGAAGGCAAATGGGACTCCTCCTCTCCATGGCCTGTCTGCCCAAGATGAAAGACTGCAAAAGCCACCTGAAGGGAAGGCAAGGGAGGAGTTCAGACTGAGACAGGGGTCCAGTCTGAAAAGAAATAAAACAAACTCTGAACCACAGAAACATTGCAACCTGCCTAAAACAACATTCAGGGTAAGAAATTACATTGTGTAACCTGTTTAAGTATATTGAGCTTAGCTTGCGTACTTTGGTTTATTTGCTCAGTAATCTGCTTTCTTCTGTCTGTTATCTCTTATATTCACTTAAAATTCACCTTATGTAGTTAATAAACTTATTGCTTGTTTATAATATAACCCAGTTTATGTAATTTCTAACGGGGGGGGGGGGGGGGGGGGGGGGGGGGGGGGGGGGGGNGAAGTTGTGCATATCTCCCTCCACACTGAGGCAGGGGATGAATTTCATAAAACCTTTGGGTTTGTACCTCTTAAAGGGAGTGGGCATCAGAGGGCTTGAGCAAGCCCCTAAGGCTGAATCTTTCCAGAGTGGATCTCTCTCTCTCTCTCTGTGTGCAGCTGGGTGTGACCCTGCCTGTGTGCTTGGCTGGAAGAGGCTTGTGAGCATAACCCAGCAAGGCCAGATAAAGGGGACCCAGGCTGGCATAATAGACAGGCTCTGTGATGTCTCAGCATATCAGGTGACACCCCAAAGGGCCCAAACCCGTCACAAAATTGTTCTAGCATATATTCTGTACTCCATATTCCACAAGCGTAACAAAGAAAATGCAAAAACAGCTCAAGAAGAAAAGCGAACAATCTTAAAGCTCTCAGCTGCACATGCAAACCAAAGTATCACATTATTAAATCATTAAAACAGGGGATTGGGGCTGTATATGTATTTTGGGGGAAGAGCATTTAAACTTTAATTTAATTGCCTCAATGGTAATAAAGACTGAAAGAGCTCATTAATCAAGAAAAATCGTATTAGTCTCACAAAACCAAACCAAACCACCAACCACCACCACCAAACCAAACTAAATATAAAAAACCTAATGACAAAGAATATGTTTGTGCATAAAATTAATTCTTTAATTTGCCCTTGAATAGTCTTTGGTGAACTATTGCAACTTACAACATGCAAATAGTGAATTCAGATGTTATGCTTCCAGAAGACAGAATAAAGCCACAGTAATGCTTATATTTTACCCTGAAATTATCACCATCCCCACATATTGGATACTCACCTCAAAAGGATGGGGTGGAGGTGGTGGCAGGCTTGCAATTTTGGCAGCTCTCTCTTTTTCCACATACATTGCATGCTTACGTGCATTTGTTCGCCTTAGGCAAGAACGAAGAATGGTTGGAAAAAAAGTGTTCAAACAGGAATACTAGCACTGTAAAAATCAAAGGTAAACCTAAAAACTTATTTTAATTAATCTTTGTATGTACCCTTATAACAACTCTCAAGGGGGGAGTGAACAGAAGTAATTTGATCAGTGAACAGGCAACTGAAAATGAAAGGCAACACTGAATAATCTTGAAATAATGCAGATGGTCAAAAAGTGATCAGAACTGCAGAGTGCATAAGCTTCTGAACCAAGTCAACCCCTCTTTTCAAATAAGCTTTCTGAGTATCACTGGGTTGCATGTGTCACTTTGGTCAGCCCACTTTAATTTTTCACATGTACACAAACTTACCTATAGTGCCTCATCTCTCCTCTAGTAATACTATCTTCTAACACATTTATTTTTTCACGCCTGTTCAAATTTGAACTCATCAACTGAGAACACTAAGAAGCATGACAGCCAGTGAAAAATATGGTGGTGGATTTTATGAAGTGGATATCTGTCCCTCAGGAACTGAACCGAGATCAATTCATTTCATATGTCACTGAACAGCTGTCAACTACCCAAGTGGGCTGAAACCAGTGATGAGGGTGAAAAGCCCTTAATCGCACTGAGAGCTCCCTGAGCCATCTAGTTCATTTGACCATTTTATCCCCTTGTTTCTCAAGCTAGAATTCTTACCAAACTCCATAACTTCATCAAGCACTACATGGAATTCCTAAACTACAAACGTACCAAACAAGAAGTCTCAAGGTTCCTGCTTTTCACTCTTTATACAATATAATCTGCATTTTAAAGAAAAATAAATTACCACTATATACCATGTTTGCTCTTTCAACAATTTTTCTTTTTGATTTTTCTGTTCTTTCAGGGCTTCCTTATGTCTCTTCTCTGCTCTTTGTTTCCTTTCCTCTGCTTCCTTTGCCAGAGCCACCAAATCAGGTTCCTTTACAATGAAATGTAATTAATGTTAATAAACACTTCACCCAGATTCTAATTACTTATAATACTATCAACATGACAATTCAAGTATTACTGCTGACAAATAGCAACTCATATGATAGAAATGCATCAGTGTTTAATTCTATGCTACAAGAATCTAAATATTCTGGATAATCACTTTCCCTTACTCTATTGCCTTCCTTATTCGCTCTTTGTATAGTACTGTACCAATAGCAACAAATTTGCCATACCCTCCCTCTTCCCCCTTCCCTCCCCCCGTCATTCATTGGAACAGTTTGAAAAGCTTAGCTTCCCTCTGCATCTACTCACTGACTGCTAACTTCATCTATTGGAAGCAAGAAGAATTTTTCAAAATACCAATTTCATACCAAAGTGATACTAGCATTTCAAAGAACCATTACCACAATTTACCAACAATGTAATATTTTAGCAAAAGCTCCTTACAACGCCACATCCTTTTTGTACCTCCTTTTCCACTGTTGCCAATTCCTAGGATACATCAACAGTAACTCTATCCTTTGTAATTAGTTGCCTCCTCTTATTATAGTACTAATATGCAATTCTACAGTACATTCCATCCTAGGATATTAAAGCTGTTCAGTAATAATTAAGTCTCAACACCAGGTGAAGTAGCATAATCCCCTTTTTATAGATGGAGAAACTGAGGCAGGGGTTAAGTGACTTACCAAAGGTCATGCAGGAAATCCATAGCAGAGCTAGGTCTCCTGACTTCTAGGGTAGGTCTACACAGCAACTAGACATTTGCAGCTGGCCTGTGCTCACTGGCCTTGGGCTGTTTGAGCCCACAAGTCTACATAGCAATTGAACAGCCCAGCAGCCCAAGCCCACAAGCTTGAGTTGGCTGGCACAGACTAGCCACAGGTGTCTAGTTGCTGTTTAGACATACAATTAATGCATGGAGCTAGGGGCATGACAATCCTTTCTCTCTACAAACCTGATCCGAAGTCCGCAGAAGTCATTGGAGAGATTTTCCTTTATTTCAACGAGCTCTGAATCTGGTCCAGTGTAAGTCAGAGGAAAAACAATCAAGTTTTTGTGCAAACAGTTTACAACCACTGATGGGACTGTGACAAGACCCCAGCGCAGAAAGCCCAGATAAAGCCCTCTGCAGCCCATAACAGGAACTATGTGATGGGCTCTGCTCAGGATTTTTGTAAAGATGTTCACATACATTCACATGTATGTTTCAGAAAAGATGTGATAGTGTATAACTATAACAGTTTTTTTGGTATGTGTCTGGGATAACTATTTACACAAGAAGCAAACAAGTCATCCCAAACACATACCAATAAAACTTTTATACTCTCATACACCATCATGTATTTTGTTTATGCCAAGTTTTAAACATGTTTCTTCTGAAGTTTGCCTAAAAGATTACATTTCTGAATCAGACCAGTTGTCCATCCTGTCTGACCGTGACCTGTACCAGATTCTTTAGAGCAGTGGTCCCCAACCTTTTCCTTCTGGCGGGCGCCAAAAAAACAAAAACAAAAACCAAGCGCTGCCGGCGGGCGCCAAAAAAAAAAAAAAAAACCCCGAGGGCTCCGCGGGCGCCCTTACACCCCCCGGCAGGCGCAATGGCGCCCGTGGGCACCGCGTTGGGGACCCCTGCTTTAGAGGAAGTCACGAGAAACCCTGTTTCTTCCTAAAATGTATCAATTAGTGGCTGTTTTGCGTTCTGAGGCCTGAAGATTTTCATCCTTTATAAAGCAATGCAAATGTAAATAAACACCAATAAAAAACTTTTATAGTACCACACACCATGCCTTATCTCATGGATACATGTTTGTGTATAAAGGTGTATGTCACTATTTTTGCAAAGTTTTCAAAATTGGCTTTTTGTTTTAAAAAAACATATCACTTCAGGCATTAGAAGTGCAAGGTCAGAAGCGTCACAAAAACTTGTAAGCCATAATCTTTATAATTTTAGTTCAGTAAATATTTTCTGATAGCCTTGACTATGACACAATATCAAGTGACTTGTTTACTTACATTTTCCTTTGCCTCTCTGTGTCCCTCTCCCACAGCTCTTAAACTTGATAGATAAAGTTTTTCCAAGGCTTTAATCTTCTGATTTTGTGCTTTCCACCACTCTGCTTTCAGTTCCTCTGCCAACTGATGTAGCTGCTCATCTCTCCTCTGCTTCACTTCTTGTCTTATCTGCACGGCAATGTACCTCTCCTGCTCTCTAACCTGAGCAAGTAAATTACATTTTATTAGTGACTTACCAGAGTTTATTTTTGTAGCAGACCCTTAACCAACTTGCTAGTGACTCTTTCAGTCTCATCCACCTTACTGACTACTCAGATCAACCTAATTGGGTTCTGAGCATATCTAAGTTGCCATTTTCTCCCTTTTCCAAACTAAAAAGCTTAAATAAATGTGTAAGACTATTCATAATGAGCTACAGTTCACCAACCATTAACAGCCATAATTCAATGATGCATTTAATATCCTTCTCTCCATACAAGACAAGTCACCTGTCAACAGAGAGAGTTAAGAGGAGGCTAGCAAACAAGTCTCACATGTTGTTACAACATACCCCTGCCAAATCAGTGAGTACTGCTGAATTAAAGATTTACTAGTTGTAGAAAGTCTCTGCCCAAAAGATCACACAATCTAAACAGAGAACGTACAAGGAAGTAGGAAATGCAGCTTTTTTTTCAGAAAGTTACGAGGGTGGAAAGGCAATTAGAAGCCAGGCTGTGAAGAACTTTAAAGGCAAGGTGCTTACATTTCCTCTGTACCAGGAGGAGCCAATAATGGCATTAAAAGAGGGGCCAGACACAGCAGTAGCTAAAGTAGACAATTTAATGGCAGCATTTTGGATAGATTGAAGGAAGACAAAATGAGAATCCAGAAAACCAACGAGAGGAAGGTTGCAGTAGATGAGGGATGAAATAAGAGTAAGAGAGTAGTAGATATGGAGAGAAAGAGATAGATTTTAAATGTTACCTAGGAAAAAATTACAGGACTTATCAGCCACATGGATGCCAAGAGAGGGGAAAAGAGTTCAATTTTATATTAAGCCACCAAGCTGTGGTACATGGAGAATCACAGAATTTCCCCAAAGGTGACCAAGGAGAAAAAGGAAGTTTAAGTGGAAAGTGGAGAAGTTCAGTTTTAATCATGTTTAGTTTGATTTGGCAATGCATCATCTAGAAGGAATGTCTAAAAGGCAATCAAGAATGTGAGTCTGTATGGAAGTGATACCTCAAGAGTAGAGACACATATCCAAGTGGTCATTGTCAACATAGATTGGTGGTAGTTGAAGAGAGACATTCGGATGTGATTGTTCAGGAGTAAGATGTAGAGGAAGAAAAGGAGCACTGAAGAGAGAAGCCACCACAAAAGGTACAATGAATTGACAATGAAAGCGTTTCACAAACTTACTCTGCAAAACACAACACAGTATGTTACCAAACTGCAAATTTTGGTGTGTGACAGTATCGTTTAAAGAAGTGTATTCCTAAACCGTAGATGTTCTTTTCTTCAACCATCTAAATGAAAACTACTGTTGATAATGCAGACATACCTGCTGCAGCCTTAGTCTTCGTCGTCTTTCATATTCTTCTTTCAAAAGTAAAGCTTCTTCGTTAGGACTAAGCCTCAGTCTCCCACCTTTTGCTACTTTTCTTTTCATCTTCGCATACATTGAATATTTGACTTCTGTATCAAAACAACATTAGAGAATAAAGTAAACATACTGTATTTAAAAATACTTACAGGAAAGCAAAAATCTCAGCACAATCCTAAAAACCTATAAAGATATTCATGCTCATTGCACACTTTGCCAAAAAAACTCAATGGCATTAAGCATAAGTCTTTGCTACAAGCTTACAATCAAACGCATTTATCACTTAGCCTGCAATGAGCTCTGCATGGACAACTCCTACATCCACATGGCAATCACTGAGAGATTGGGGCCTCAGAAAGCATGCATGCTACAACTCCATTCTATTTATGAAACAGATATCAATAAAAGGTCATTGTACTGGGTTATTTGGACTGAAACAGTCTGAGACCTCCTGCTGTGGAAGAATATTTCAAAGGGTGGGCGGACTAAATGGCGTCATGGCCCTTACCACCTCCTCATGCAGACCACCTTACCCACTCTTTCACAATTACCTCATATCCTTGTACCAACTACAGCAACTACTTACAAGAAAAAGTAATATTACAAACTAACGTATTTTAAACTCTCTTTTAATGTAATTCAGCAACTGGAAACAAGGAGAGTGAGGATTATATGACCTGTAAATTCTCCACAGATCAAATGGGGAATCTCTACCCTATGAAGTTGTGAGCCAGATCAGCAACAGTCTGCTTGTAAAAATGACTAGAAAATAACCAGTTTCTCAGTGACCTTTTAACTACAAAAAAAAAATTGTAATGTGCTACTGGTATCTGTCCCTTATCAATGCTAATAACTTATAAATCAAAAGTTTGACATAGGCAGTGAGGGAGAAAAACACTGAAAAAAGAGCGAAACATTCTATTTCCTACTGAAACAGGAAAGGATAATTTCCATGCAAAAACTGAAGAACTGAAATTTCAGGAACAAAGAAAAAGCATAAACTAAATCGGTAAAGCAGAAGCCGTTTGTGATTTACATGTTTGTGATTTCAGATTTTGGTACAATGTAGTGCAAGAAGTGAGTGTAAGAAGGTTGAAAATAAACTAGATTCATCTATGTAGTAGAACTCTGCATTGTAGGCATCACTGGAGTAACCAACCACTCACTATAATGAGGGAACATAACACAGACGCAAGCTGGCATGCACACCAAGCACTCTTATTTGGGAGGGGCAACTTCTATTGTTCTGTGTCTTACCATTTCCCCACACAAGCCCTCTAAAACCCGACTTCGTTGTCTTTCTCCCAACAGCCCAGTTTACATCGGCCATGGGTATACAGTCTACCCACGTGGTCTGTCTACATTGGCCTTTTTGACCTTGAGGTCACTAGCTGACCCTCAGTGCAGGGTAGTTAGTGCACGTGGGAAGACAAGGGAGGGGGGCAACTCCCCAACCATTTGTTCCAGGCTAGCAGCGTTTGTGCTTTACTCCATAGCTCAGCCTACACCTGCATCTCCGGCTTCTCTCAGGATGGGGCCCCAAAGCACACGCAGGCGCTGGAAACGGAGGGCTGCGGAGGGATTAGTGTCTCTCCAGAATTACCCGGCCTCCCCTTAAAGTGGTTCGCAGATAGGGCAGCCGCCCCCCAAAAACTGGGTGCCCAGAAGAGCGGGATCCTGGCCGCCACTTGAGGCCCAGGAACACACACACAAAGCCTACAGCGAGGCAGACCGGCCCGCCCGCCGGGCACCCCAGGAGCCTCCCCCTGCCAGCCCCCTCCCTTTCCCCAGCGGTGCAGCTCTGGCAGCTGCGGGGGGAGTCTGGGCTCCGCATATTGGGGGGGGGGGGGGGCCNGAAGATTTTTTTTTTTTTTTGCTGGCTGGCGCCTGTTGGCCAATGGTCGCTAAGAAGGGCGGTGACTGGCCGGTGTAGTCGAGAAACTTCTTCTCCGGCGGGAAAAGAAGGCGTTGGCGCCAATGTAAAAGGCCGCGGGGTGGGGGCCGGTGGGGAAAGGCTGGGCTGGAGGGCGGTGGGCTGAGACTGAGCTGTGCTTTGTGTGGCGGTGGAAGCTCTAAGGGAGAATACTGACGCCAGGCTTGAAAATGAAGGCGCTAGCGGAGGGGAAGGCCGGCCAGAGTTAGGAAAAATAAACGTGTGGCTGTGCCAGAGCTAGAAAAGAAACGAGGGGCAGAAAGGCAGGACAGAGTAATCTGGTACAATAATGCGATCATGAGTCAAGGAAGGCGGTGTAGGTAGAGCAGGGGTAGGCAACCTATGGCACGTGTGCCGATTTTCAGTGGCACTCACACTGCCCAGGTCCTGGCCACCGGTCCGGGGGGCTCTGCATTTTAATTTAATTTTAAATGAAGCTTCTTAAACATTTTCAAAACCTTATTTACTTTACATACAACAATAGTTTAGTTCTATATTATAGACTTAAAGAAAGAGACCTTCTAAAAACATTAAAATGTATTACCGGCACGCGAAATCTTAAATTTGAGTGAATAAATGAAGACTCGGCACAACACTTCTGAAAGGTTGCCGACCCCTGAGGTAGAGGATAGAAAGAGGGTTGCCATATTGCTTCTTTTCGCACCTCGGTCCTCGTACATTTTTCAAATAATAGGAAATAGGCAGAGCCAATGCTGTAGCTCAGAAAGAGCCCCAGTTGGTCTGCTTCCCAACTGGTCCGCCAGGTCAATAGAGCCCTGCGCAGGTACAAAATTTATATCCGTGGATGTGGATATCTGCGGTTATAAATCAGTATCCATGGAGCTGCAGGGCTCTACCAGGAATTACAGTGGCAAAAGCAGCAGCCTGGAGGGGGGCTGCTGCTCCCAGGAATTTATGCCGGCAGCTTCTCCAGTGTAGATGTACCACTCCCAACCCTGCCCACTGGGGTAGGCACCAGGCTCACCGGCAGCTGTCCCTGGTTGTGCTAGTGCAGTGGGCAGGGCTGAGCATAGAATAAGTAATACTATACCAGGGCTTATTGTAGAAGGCCAAGGAATAAAAAGCTCTAATGAAAAAAAAATGGGAGCCTTAGTAGAAATATTCTACAATGTTAGTAATGGTGAAAATCAGAGTATAGAAATCTGTGGGGGACTGAGGTGAGATCATTAAAGAGAATCATGAGAACTAGAAGAGGTGGGAGAAAGATGAGGATATGATTGTGATGTTTCCCTCTCGTGTTATCTGAACCAGTGATCTGCTAGGTCACTCCAATCCTTGACTCTGGGAGCCAGCCTTACCCTGCTCTGTTGTGAGAACCCCAACTCCAAGGCTGTTCACGCACAGCCTCTAGCATGTAAGCTGCTCCTTGGATTGTGCAACTGAATGACACTAGCCAATATCTCCAGTCCCAGACACAACTCTAGGAACCTTCATCTTGCAGTGTCCAGTTATGCCCACTATACGGTGCAAGTTATATGAGTTCGCCAATTTAACAAAGAAATTGATATGTACCAGGCTTGTTATCCCAAGGGCAGACTCTGACACGCTTCAAATCAAATGCACTGCTTTGGGTAGAATAAACAGATTTATTAACTATAAAGATAGATTTTAAGTGATTATAAGTCAAAGCATAACTAGTCAGATTTGGTCAAATGAAATAAAAACAAAACGCATTCTAAGCTGATCTTAACACTTTCAATATCCTTACAAACTTAGATGCTTCTCACCACAGGCTGGCTGGTTGCTCTTCAGCCAGGCTCCCCCCTTTGATCAGCACTTCAGTCGCTTGGTGTGGTGTCTGTAAATGTAGGTGGAAGAGAGAGATCATGGCCAACATCTCTCCCTTTTATCATGTCCTTTCTTCCCTTTTGGCTTTGCCCCCCACTCCTTCAGAGTCAGGTGAGCATTACCTCATCGCAGTTCCAAACTGACCAAAGGAAGGAGAGTGACTCCCTCAAGAGTCTAACAGATTATTTTGTTGCTGCCTAGGTCAGCATCCTTTGTTCCTGTGGGGCTGGGTTTGTCCGATACCTGCCTTGATGGGGTGTGAACTGCCTCTCTGCCCTTGGAGAGTTTTTGCCTGGCCTTATTTTAAGCCATGAGGATAAATTTTCAGCCTCATAACTACATACATGAAATTATAACCTATAACATTACTGTAAAAATTACTATAACATCACTTAACAACCATGCTCAGTGCATCATGAACCTTCAGAAGACAGCCAACATGACAAACTTTGCATTGGATACCACACAATCATTTTATAAAGATGAACATGGGGGTGTAGGGTGTTCCCCCAAGGTACAGAGCGTCACATTCTACAATGTTAGTAATGGTGAAAATCAGAATATAGAAATCTGTGGGGGACCAAGGTGGGATCATTAAAGAGAATTATGAGAACTAGAAGAGGTGGGAGGAAGATGAGGATATGATATTAACATGAAAACTTCTGTATGGGAGAACTTCGAAAAGTTATAGCTAAAAGCAAAAAGTCTGCACCAGACGAGGATAGCATATGTAATGAAATGGTAAAACATCTGGATGGAGTCTGAAAATACTGCTAAAACTGTACAACAGTATATGGGGGAAAGGTGAGCTACCAGTGGAGTGGAAACATGCGTTTGTAGTCCCAGTGTGGAAACCTCGTAAGCTTCAAACAAGACTTGATGCTTACGGGCCAATTGCCCTTACATCATGTACGGGTAAAGCCATGGAAAGAATGAAAGATTAACAACATATATAAAGAGAAATGTACTTACAGAGAACATACAAAGTGGGTTCAGGAGAGGAAGGAGTACAGTTGATTATATAGTAGAGTTCAGACAAACACAAAAAAGTATGAGAAATAGGTAGCTTTCCTAGATATTGAAAAAGCATCGGATGTATTCTGGAGAGAGGGCTTATTGCAAAAAATAGCATCTATGGACATAAAAAAGAAGAATATATAGGTAAACAAACAATTTCTTAAGTAAAAACTCTGCAGGTTAAAGTAGGGAAAGCCTACCCTAGCATATATATAATCACAAACGATACTCCACAGGGGAGTGTAATCAACCCGACTTTATTCAACATGATAAACGACCTCCAAAAAAGGATGAGTGCAGGAATAGCATTTCCTTGTTTGCAGATACCACACCATAAAAAGAGGAACCAGGAAATAACTGAGAAGAGACTAATGAAGCTCTTAGGAAAAGTGGGTGTTACCAGATTTGCCCGTTACTTTGGGGTATGCTCATTTATTAGGATTACTCTTCACGGGGGGGGGGTGTTCTGTAATTCTATCTGTACTGCTTGTGTCATGTGTGTTTTCATATGGAGCGCTACTTCTGCCTTATGCAAGTCCCCTCCCAATGGAGCTATCCTTCAGGACCTAGGTTCCCTAGGGCTGGGTTCCTCCAGCCCCAGAACCGGATGAACACACACACATACATTAACAGAGCAAGTCTGAGCAGACCGGGTCAACCAGCACTTTCAAGCTGACCCCTTATATGTCCCTGGACTCAGTGGGCGGGGTCAAGCAGCACTTTCAAGCGGCCACCTTTATGTGCCAAAGGTACTGCACCGGAATAGAGTAAACCCGAGCAGGCTGGGTCGAACAGCTCTTCCAGGCTGCCACCCTTATATGCCCCTGCACTCAGCGGACTGGGTCAAGGTAGAAAAGAAAACAGAGAGAGAGAGAAGGATCTCACTGCTAGCTGAAGCTTGAACTGGTCGGGGTTCCCAGGTGATGGTGGTAGCTCAGAGTCCTGAGTGCTGGAGACTGGCAGAACCCCCAGCATGATCAGTCAAGAGAAGATGAAATCCCAGTGGAACTGATGCAGAGTTTGGGTCCATGCATCAGAACACTTACTTGAACATAGGTAGGGGTTTTTGTAGAGAAACAACACGGATTCAAGGGAGAACACTAGATTTGTTTATGGGTAAACTGATGACTCAAGGGTTTTCTTTAGGCTAGACAATAGGAGCTGATCACTCTTGGCTATGGGTGGTGTTTTCTTCCAGGGAGCTCACAATGCAATTAGACTGCTTCAGTATTTTGGATATCAATCAAGGATTCATTCCTAGAATTGTTCTGATAACTGCTGAGCTGGGTGTGTGCAGGCGTAGGTTCATTAAAATCTGGAACAGAGATCCCCCATGATGCAGTGCTTCCCTGCTTTTCTGGTCCCAGAATTCAGTGCGGTTCTCTGTTCTCCATTCTGTATGCTAATGGATATGTCTCCCTGTCCCATCTTTCATACAGATGAGGCTAGGGGAGTTGCCTCTGTTCTGTATACTAATGGAGATGTCTTAATCTTGTCACCCTTGTCAGGAGTGGTCTAGGTGTGTCTCCCAACGCCCTTCACTGCTCTCTGCAAGCCTTTTCTCTGATTGTTTTGGTTCAAACAGAGACTTTGGGAGGGGGGCGGTGTCTTTCATGAGTCAGACAGGCTAGATACTGCGCCCTGGTTCCCCATAAACAGAGCTGACTGGTATCAAGTCCCCCTGTTGATGGGGTGCTTTCACTGAGCGAGTATCCCCATCACATCCTTACACCATGGTACTGGGTCTGATCTTCCATCCATTGCAGCCGCCACATCAGTCGTTGTATCCAACAAACCAGCAGAACCAGACCAATTGCTAGTATAATTTGGAAACCAATGATCATCACAATGGGGTGAAGCATGATATTCAAAAGACCTGTTGCACTGGGGCTCCACCCAAGCAAAGTCTCCCACCAGGAGTGATGGCCTGTGTTTTTAACTGTGGCTGAAATGGGGGAAACCTCCTTGTAGAGCTCAGGATAGGCATTTAAATATTGTACAGTCCATATAGGCACAGTAAACTTAATATCACAACTTACAATGGTGGTTACATTACGGAAACAGCGATTAATGTAAGGCACCATGGGTTGGATCCAATGTCCATTAATCAATACAATATTACATCTTGTCCTTACACACACACATGTTTTACTAACATAGACAATAACAGACCCCTCTTCCTGGATAACATTGAAGGAACAGTGAGACTTATTCCCAGGTTGTGGGAAGAAGCATTCATCATGTTCCTCCAATGCTTGGTCTTCACAGATATAGCCCAATCCTTCTTTTCTTTTACACCCTTTTACATTTATTGTGTTCCACACATTATCTTTCTGCCAGGCCCAAATGTTAGGATCTCTGCAGTACATTACTGAGTTATCGTTAATTGGTAATCCCATTGGGACTACTGGGTGGATTACTCTAATTTCTTGGCCTGAAGTTTTTCCCCGGGTGGACACTGCCTCTATTTGCTCTACCTGTTCTGTGTCTTCAGTGTGGTTACTAGTAGCAGCAGCTTTGGCTAAGGCATCAGCTCTATTGTTCCAGTGTGCTTCTTCTGAGTGATTTTTGTTGATGCCCCTTTGTGTGAGTCACCCAGGTGTCTCCAGTTCTTTCCTTGATCAGATTTGCAATTTGTCTCCATTTGTCTGAATGAGAGATGGAGCACTCATCTTTGGCTACCATCTCTCTATTCAACCAAAGGGAGAGCCACACAGTGATTGCTCTGGCTGTCCAGTCAGAGTCAGTGTAAATAGCAACAGAAGTGTCCCAAGATTCATAAGCAAGGACAGCGCTAACTGCCTCCACCTCGGCTGCTTGGGCAGAATGGGGGCGAGCTGGTCCTTGGAGCATCTCCCCATCGTTTACGCGGATGGCTCTATACCCTGTTCGTGGATGACCCATATGGTAGAAATTTGAGCCATCTGTAAACCAAATTACAACCCCCTTCTGTTTAGCATCCACAAGCCTCATGCCTCCCTTGACTGGCCACTTACGGCGTTTTACCAGGGGGAGGGGGCTGGTATGCGCCTCTCCTTCTATAATTAGCCCATATGGGGCTGGTGAAACGGCTTGTTCTTTTCTAAACTCGTCTCCTCGGTTTATTAGGGTGAGGGTCCATTGAGCAATGCGGGGGTTAGAGACCTGGCCATCCTGTATTTTCCCCGATATGATGTACGAGCGGAGAGTGCACAGTCTGAACAATGACCTTCGACCCTCCAATAATAAATTCCTAATGCGTGAGGCTCCAGACCAATGCAAGACATTCCTTTTCACAGGGGGTAAAGCCTTGCTCTGTTTGATCCAGGAGCCTGGAGGCATATGCGATGACTCTGAACTTGTCGCATTGCCTTTGATTGAGAGTGGCTCCAATGCTTGTCTCTGAGGAGGCCAATTGAATCACAAAGGGCAGGGCAAGGGCAGGATAAGCCAGGGCAGGAGCACTAGCCAAATCTTGTTTCAAGGTGGCCAGGGCAGTTTGTTGGTCTGGTCCCCATTCCTAAATCCTGTTTTTCTTTAATAATTGGTACAGAGGCTTGGATTTGTCAGAGAACATTTCAATGAACTCTCTGGAGAAATTAAAAGTTCCCAAGAGAGCTCGTAAGGCGTGTGTGTCTGTGGGAGCAGGTAGCTTTCCTATCGTTTCTAACCTTTGTTGATCAGGATTCTGGCCATCCTCCCCAAGACACACACCCAGGTATTTTACTTGTTGCTGTACTAACTGAGCCTTTTCTCTATTTACCTTAAATCCGGTTTCCTGCACTAGAGTCAACACCTCCCTGGTGATTTCCCTGTTCATTTCTGAAGTAGAGGTGTGTATAAAAATGTCATCCACGTATGAAATTACATGTGAGTGGTGGTCAGGGCACAACTGGCTCCACATCTTAGTGACGTGGGCATGACAAATACTAGGGAAAGAATGGAAACCTTGGGGAGTTCGGCTGAAGGCATATTGCTGTCCCCTATAGGTAAAAGAAAACTTATACCAACATGAAGGATGGAGGGGGATAGCCATGAAAGCTTTAGCCAAATCGATCACAGAGAACCATTTTGAGCCAGCTGCTACCGCTGCTATGATTTTGTTGTATTTAGCTACTACCAGGGCTGCTGCAGGGGTGGCCGCATTTAATGCACGGAAGTCTATTGTCATTCTGTAAGTGACCCCATCTGCCTTAAGGACTGGCCATACTGGTGAATTGCAGATACTTTGCATAGGCACGAGCACCCCTTGTTCCACGAGACAGTCTACAGTATTTTTAATGCTTTCCTCTGCTGCAGCTGGGTATTTATATTGCCTTTGAGGAAGGGGATCTTTTCCCCTCAATTAAAACCTCAGCGTTTATTTTTCCACACTCTGCCTTATTTTTAGTCCATACCGTGACGGGTTGGATCACAGAAACCCCCTTGGGAGCTGCCAACTGATGTGCAAAGGCTACCTNGGGTATGGAGAAATCCAGGAAGCTCCCTGGGCCTGAGCGCAAAGCCGCCGCACCGCTTCTCCGCCCTCCCAGGCTTCCCACGCAAACAGCTGATTCGTGGGAAGCGGGGGGAGGGGGAAAAGCGGGGTGGAGCGTTCAGGGGAGGAGGCAGAGCGGAGGTGAGCTATGGGCAGGGCGGGACAACCGGTTCTAAAAGGGCTTCTAAATTTAACAACCGGTTTCCCCAAACCGGTGCAAACCGGCTCCAGCTCACCACTGGATATGCATAACCTAATAATATTGAATACAAGATAATCTACTAAATTTAATTCAGCAGAGAAATCCTTTTCTGTTTTGGATCTGGGAATTGCAACAATTACTGTAGTTAGTAAATGCAGCTGGGAAATTTATAAAGATGACGGAATGGGAAGGGATCACTTCCCTAGGCTTATTGAGTACTAAGGCCAAGGAAATGTCAAAAACATATTGTGACAGGTTGGGTCACAGAGACCCCCTTGGGCCTGTCATCTGATGTGCTGAGATGACCTCTGAGCCTGTTTTCTCTTCCAGTTTGGGCCTTCAGAACCCTGTCTTGTTGAGCCAGACACGCTTGCTGGCTGCAACACAGACCCAGGGTCTGAACCACGCCCCGAAAGCTGCAGACTTAAACTGAAAACCACTCAACAGATACTCCTGTCTCCAGCACCCAGACACCCAGCTCCCAATGGGATCCAAACCCCAAATAAATCCGTTTTACTCTGTATAAAGCTTATACAGGGTAAACTCATAAATTGTCCGCCCTCTATAACACTGATAGAGAGATATGCACAGCTGTTTGCTCCTCCCACATATTAATCACTTACTCTGAGTTAATTAATAAACAAAAGGGATTTTATTAAGCATTAAAAAGTAGGATTTAAGTGGTTTCAAGTAATAACAGACAGAACAAAGTAAGTTACCAAGCACAATAAAATAAAACACGCNACTGGGAAATTCTTGTACCCATGGATCATTAACGGAGGTTAGAGTGGCTGTGGGTGCCTTTGTAGCGGCACAACGATGCACAGCAGAGATTTCTGCAGGCCTTCCTTCCAATTTCCATAACACTCATTAGCGAGATTCACAGTTAGCTGAAATACTTGGAGGAAAGGAACACCTAGGATTCCCTTCTCATTTCCCTCATGAGCACAACATTCTACTTGTCCCTGTAGTCTGTCAATCTGCAAGGGAACATTCTGCCAAACCGGAGCTTCCTGGATTTCTCCTCCATACCTGCTGAGCTGAACCCGTTTAGTGATGGGTTTCCCTCCGGAGACACACCGGGGACTTAGAATATTTACTGATGCTCCGGTGTCTACTAGTAATTGGGCTAATATCCCAGGGTTCCCCACTGTAGTCCTCACAGGGGGTCTCCCCCATACGTTGCAATGAAGTCTTGTGATTAGTTGGGGAGGCCCACGGGGAACTGGGCACCCCTAATGATCGTCAGACTCCCTTGAGAGCCTCCACTCAGAAGAGGGGGCAGGGATCTGGCTTTGACAGGGAGAGGGCGTGGGGGATGCACTCCGTACCGGGGCAGTGGGTTGTGGGGGAGCTCCCTGCATTAACTCCATTCTCTGCATGACCTGAAACAAAGCATTAATCAGGATGCTGAGGGGCTGACGATCATATTTCCCATATCCTCCCCTAAATTCAACAGCTCCTTCCAAATCATGTTCCTAAGGGTCTTCTTGGGTCAGCGCTGCCCAGGGTTGTGGGAGGTAGGGGGATTAGAATTGGGAGGGCGCCTGGCAGAGTGAGGACCATTATTTGTAAATGTGATAGCCTGCATGGGCCCTGAGGTAGTCTTTTTGCTGACCTGTCTTTTTAAGACACCAGTTTCTCGCAGCAAATTTCCTGCCTGTTTGAATTTTGCCACTAGTTCACTCCAGGTTAGGTGTTCTAAATCCACAGTCCCCATGTTCATCTTTGTCTACGAATTTAGTCCTGCATAAGTGCTCTGTACTGATTCGTGTCCCTGATACTGGAAAGTGATAATCCCATTCTCTTCTGTCTGGGGTAATGAATCAGAGAGAGCTGCCAGCATTTTCTTTCGAATTAGGTAAGCTTCTGGGGCCTCTCCTGGTTTCTGCTCTTCCATTATATACAGTTTCTTAAGGGAAGACACAGGCAGTAATATTTTAAGAGCACTTATCATCCATTCCCAGGATCCAGTGGCAGTCCGCTCCCAAGAACCTATGCCTATGTCTAGAGCATCTGCATCACAAGGAGAGGCACATAACTGAGCCAATTGGGTGAAGTCCATGCCATCAGCAGAGGGGTACATTTATCAAACACGGGCCAGCCATGCAATGGCTGTATCACGGTTCACTGGCCCCAGTCTCTCAGCAATAGCCTTGGCTTGACTAGGAGACCACTTTACTACGTCCATGACCAGCTCTGTTGTGGGAAGATCGACTCCTGCAACCATGTGTTTAACCTCCCTTGTGGAAACAGGGGCAACATTATGCATGTGTGGCCAATCGAGCTTTCCGGATACTGAAGTTAAGTTGACTGGTCTGTAATTTCCTGGGTTGTCCTTAGTCCCCTTTTTATAGATTGACACTATATTTGGCCTTTTGCAGTCCTCTGGACTCTCTCCTGTCCTTGACTTTTACTAAAAATATCCATGACAAAATGGGGAGCCGCTGGGCAGCTGTGGGGGCAGGGGCTCGGAGGTCCAGGGTCCCCCTCTGCCTGTATCTGGGAACTGCAGAGTCCCCTGCTGCCCAAGGTGGAGGGGAGCTGCAGGGTCCTCCCTGTGGTGGCTCAGAGCCCCCGGTCGCCACCCTGCCGCCCGTGGCGGCTGGAGCTCCGGGGTGCCCCCGGACATCCGGAAGGATCAGGAGCTGCAGGAGTTCCACTGCAGCCCCACGGTGGCAGCAGCAGGCAGCTGGAGCAGCAGGGGTCCCCCTGCTGCCCATGGCTGTCCGTGACTTCCATGACCTCTGTGACAAAGTTTTAGCCTTACTTATAATGTTTATGCTCTATGTAAAAATGGGGAGGGGGGGATAGAACTAAAAAAATTAATACAGTCAAAAACCCATTCATAATTTGTGGAGACTTTAATAGTCATAAATGAGCTATGGGGTACTAAGAAAGGTGACCGAAATGGTAAACGCTTAGTACAATTTATTGATATGCACAGTGATGAGCTGCCAAAATCTTAACCAGTTCCCTCCTCACCCCACAAGGGGGTCGTGGCCCGCCCCCCCGGGGCTCCTGCCCCATCCAACCCCCCGCGTTCCTTGACGCCCTCCCCCGGGACCCCTACCCCATCCAACCACCCCTTCTCCCTGTCCCCTGACTGCCCCTGGAACCCCTGCCCCTGACTGCCTCCCACCGCCCCATCCAACCCCCCCTCCTTCCTGACTGCTCCCCTGGAACTCCTGCCCCCATTCAACCCTCCTGTTCCCTGCCCTCTGACCGCCCCGACCCCTATCCACCCCCGACCACCCCCCCGAACTCCCCTGCCCTCTATCCAAGCCCCCCCCCCGCTTCCTGCCCCCTTACCACGCTGCC
>QXTE01000135.1:153945-178750 GCA_003942145.1 Platysternon megacephalum
GCCCCCCCCCCGCTTCCTGCCCCCTTACCACGCTGCCTGGAGGTGGCTGGCGGCGCTACAGCCGTGCCGCTCGGCTGGAACTGGGCCACGCCCCCACCGCCACGCAGCGTCTGGAGCACCAGGTCAGGCTGAGCTCGCAGACCCCCCGCTTCCCGCGGGAAGCCTGGGAGGGCTGAGAAGTGGTGCGGCGGCTTCGCGCTCAGGCCCAGGGAGGCGGAGCGGAGGTGAGCTGGGGCGGGGAGCAGTTCCCCTGCGCGCCCCCCCGGGTTACCTGCTGCGGCACGGGCGGCCCTCCTGGCGCCCCCTGCCCCAGCTCACCTCCGCTCCGTCTCCGCCTCCCTGGGCCTGAGCGCAAAGCCGCCGCACCGCTTCTCCGCCCTCCCAGGCTTCCCACGCAAACAGCTGATTCGTGGGAAGCGGGGGGAGGGGGAGAAGCAGGGTGGAGCGTTCAGGGGAGGAGGCGGAGCGGAGGTGAGCTGTGGGCGGGGCGGGACAACCGGTTCTAAAAGGGCTTCTAAATTTAACGACCGGTTTCCCCGAACCGGTGCGAACCGGCTCCAGCTCACCACTGGATATGCATAACCTAATAATATTGAATACAAGATAATCTACTAAATTTAATTCAGCAGAGAAATCCTTTTCTGTTTTGGATCTGGGAATTGCAACAATTACTGTAGTTAGTAAATGCAGCTGGGAAATTTATAAAGATGACGGAATGGGAAGGGATCACTTCCCTAGGCTTATTGAGTATTAAGGCCAAGGAAATGTCAAAAACATATTGTGACAGGTTGGGTCACAGAGAGCCCTTTGGGACTGTCACCTGATGTGCTAAGACTACCTCTTAGCCCGTTTTCTCTGCCAGTTTGGGCCTTCAGAACCCTGCCTTGTTGTGCCAGACACGCAAGCCTGCTGCAACACAGACTCAGGGTCTGAACTACACCCCCAAAGCTGCAGACTTAACTGAAAACAGCTTAAGAAATGCTCCTGTCTGCAGCACCCAGACACTCAGCTCCCAATGGGATCCAAACCCCAAATAAATCCGTTTTACTCTGTATAAAGCTTATACAGGGTAAACTCATAAATTGTCCGCCCTCTATAACACTGATAGAGAGATATGCACAGCTGTTTGCTCCCCCCACATATTAAGCACTTACTCTGAGTTAATTAATAAACAAAAGGGATTTTATTAAGCATTAAAAAGTAGGATTTAAGTGGTTTCAAGTAATAACAGACAGAACAAAGTAAGTTACCAAGCACAATAAAATAAAACATGCAAGTCTAAGCCTAATACATTTAAGAAACTGAATACAGGTAAATCTCACCCTTAGAGATGTTCCAATAAGCTTCTTTCACAGACTAGACTCCTTCTTAGTCTGGACCCAATCCTTTCCCCTGGTACAATGCTTGTTAGTTCCAGCTCAGGTGATAACTAGGGATTTCTCATGACTGCAGACCCCTTTGTTCTGTTCCACCCCCTTTTATAGCTTTGGCACAAGGCAGGAATCCATTGTCTCTCTGGGTCCCCACCCTTCCTTCTAAATGGAAAAACACCAAGTTTAAGATGGATTCCAGTACCAGGTGACATGGTCACTGTAGCGGGGCAGTTACCCCACTCTGGTGGGAAAAGGCTAGGCTGATTGGGGAAGCAGCCACAGCTGGGGCTATGCCCCAGTCAGGCCACACCTGGCCCTGTTATAAGGGCTCAGGGAGGAGTTGGGTCAGAGTCTCTCTCTCGCGCGCGGTGGAGAGAGAAGGACCTGGCTGCCTGGGAACTCAGGGTACCAGGAGTAGAGCAATGCTGGGGAAAGGCAAGAGGAGCTGGGGAGCTCCAGCCTGGCAAATCCCCAGGCTGCGGGCCTTGCTAAAGGCCAAAGCAGGTACTGGGGTTGTAGAGAGAGACTGACTGCTCCTGGTCCACTGCCCTCTTATAAGGGCCAGCTGCGGCCTGATTGGGGTGTGGCCCAGCTGTGGCTACTTCCCCAATCAGCCCAGGTTTCCCCTACCGTAGCCCTCGCCAAGGGCTGTTTTAAGCCCTTCAGGCAGCGCCGGCTCCAGGGTTTTTGCTGCCCCAGGCAGCAAAAAAAAAAAAAAAAAGCCGCGATCGCGATCGCGATCTGCGGCGGCAATTCGGCGGGAGGTCCTTCGCTCCGAGCGGGAGTGAGGGACCCTCCGCCGAATTGCCGCCGAATCGCTGGACGTGCCGCCCCTCTCCCGAGGGGCCGCCCCAAGCACCTGCTTGGTCAGCTGGTGCCTGGAGCCGGCCCTGCCTTCAGGGCAGGAGCGGGTGGCCACCCCGCTACAAGAGGACATTTAGATTCCACTAAGAAAAGGCAGAACCAATTTCATGTAATGTAGATTCCATATTCTATGGACTATGAGCAGGAATCAGGAAGTACCATACTAGTAAAATACCCTAAGAAGGGAAAGCTTGTCGTGGTGGGATTGATTGACCTAACATAGTACAGGAACTCCTNTTCTCTGGGTCCCCACCCTTCCTTCTAAGTGGAAAAACACCAGGTTTAAGATGGATTCCAGTGCCAGGTGACATGGTCACTGTAGCGGGGCAGTTACCCCACTCTGGTGGGAAAAGGCTAGGCTGATTGGGGAAGCAGCCACAGCTGGGGCCATGCCCCAATCAGGCCACACCTGGCCCTGTTATAAGGGCTCAGGGAGGAGCTGGGTCAGAGTCTCTCTCTCTCTTGTGGTGGAGAGAGAAGGACGTGGCTGCCTGGGAACTCAGGATACCGGGAGTAGAGCAGTGCTGGGGAAAGGCAAGAGGAGCTGGGGAGCTCCAGCCTGGCAAATCCCCAGGCTGCGGGCCTTGCTAAAGGCCAAAGCAGGTACTGGGGTTGCAGAGAGAGACTGACTGCTCCCGGTCCACTGCCCTCTTATAAGGGCCAGCTGCGGCCTGATTGGGGTGTGGCCCAGCTGTGGCTACTTCCTCAATCAGCCCAGGTTTCCCTAGCCCTCGCCAAGGGCTGTTTTAAGCCCTTCAGGGCAGGAGCGGGTGACCACCCCGCTACAAGAGGACATTTAGATTCCACTAAGAAAAGGCAGAACCAATTTCATGTATTGTAGATTCCATATTCTATGGACTATGATCAGGAATCAGGAAGTACCATACTAGTAAAAGATCCTAAGAAGGGAAAGCTTGTCGTGGTGGGATTGATTGACCTAACATAGTACAGGAACTCCTCACTTAAAGTCGTCCCGGTTAACGTTGTTTCGATGTTAAGTTGCTGATCAAATTAGGGAACATGCTCGTTTAAAGTTGTGAAATGCTCCCTTTTGACATCATTTGGCAGACGCCTGTTTTGTCCACTGCTTGCAGGAAGAGCAGCCCGTTGCAGCTAACTGGTGGGTGGTTGGAACCAAGGTGGACCAGCAGCCTCTCTATCAGCTCCCTCCTCCCCTAAGTTCCCTGTGCAGCAGCTGTTCCTCCCCCCACTGCCGTGTGCTGCTCCCAGAGACTCCTGCTGCCTTGTAGAGTGTGAGAGTTAACCCTTGAGGGCTCAGTCAATTGCTAGTTCATTTAGCAGTAAGGCATTCCCTGGGAAATATCCTGCCCTCTGACTCCTCCACCTCAACCAAGCTTCACAATCATCATCACTGTGTACCAGTATTAAATTGTTTGTTTAAAACTTATACTCTCTGTGTGTGTATATATATATCTAATATAGTCTTTTGTCTGGTGAAAATTTTTTCCCTGGAACCTAACCCCCTCATTTACATTAATTCTTATGGGGAAATTGGATTCGCTTAACATCGTTTCGCTTAAAGTCGCATTTTTCAGGAATATAACTACAACGTTAAGTGAGGAGTTCCTGTACATACATACAGCAAACAGGCATCAGAAATGGATGCCCTATTCCCATGTCTTCAGTCATCTCAATATAAAACAGTTTAACACTATGTTAATCAGACTTTCCCAGTGTTCTGTATTTATTCTTTATTACAGCCATCCTTTTCATACAGCTGCTGCTGATGTACAAATCTGCCTACACACAGCTCTAAGGACAGATTTTGGCCCTTACTGTGGAATACTTACTTTCATAATGTAGGGAAAATAACCCAGACAAGTTAAGTGGAAAACTACAAGTCCTGGGAATTCATTATAAATGCAGTTCTTTAGCTTTAGTTCTGTTCTGCTTCTATAATATAGCACTAATGGATAAGTAACCAAAAAAAAAGGGGGGGGTTAATCAAAGATTCCAGAGACAATGAGAGAAGCTTAGATTGAAAATGAGAAACAGTGCCATGTAAGTTGTTGCCAGGGCTGCTCCTTGCTATAGATTTGGGCTATAATAGCATATGTATAGGCAGACATAAGGAAATCTCATAAAGGTTGCATGAGGCTAAATTCATTGTTTATGATGCACTCAAATACTATGTTACTGAGTTCCATATAAGTACCGAGGGAGATTTTTGGAAAGAGAATGAAGCCCTGATACTGCAAGGTGCTGAGCAGCTGCTTTGAGCTTCTGAGGGCCCTCAACAGCCATTGACTGCAGTGTGAGTTCACGATACTCAGGACCTATCAGGACTGGACTAACTAACTTCAGCTGAAGTTGATGGCACTCAGAAATGTATCCCATGTGTAGTAAATTGTTGTGTGGCTACGTAGGTAGGTAGATCAAAGCATCGTGCAAAATAAAAGGTACCCCAACTGCATTTTATTGGGCTTGCAATTATTAGAAACTGTTTATACACTTATGGAAGAAATGCTTTTGAATTATGAATACTTTTTTAAAATAATTACTTTTTACGGGGTTTACACCGACGTAGTTCCTGCTCCACTTTCCCACACTCCATGTTCTGCGACAGCAGAGCCTTGTGGGACTCCTTGGGCACAAAAGGGGCTGAGGAGGAGGCAGGGTCATGGGTGGCCTGCCCACTGGTCAGATGCAGGAAGTAAGGAGCATAGCTACTACCCTGAAGGGATGAGGCAGTGGGAGTTTTAACCCTGTGTGTCTGGGATTAATTATGCTCCCATCAGGTTCAGTGCCTCCTGGTGCTCCTGCTGAGATGGCCCTGTTCTACATGGCCTACCAACATGGGACAGTGGGTAAAGGTGGATAATTGTGTAGGGACCCATTTCATTACAGAGACCTGCAGTGCCAACAGCTAGAAACAACCTCTTTCTTCACCTTCTTCTAGCACCTTGGCGGCTCCTCATCTCCGCAAGCAGCTCCCCATCCCTGCTGTTGCTGGTGGCAGCACGGCCAGGCAGCTCTGCAGGCATGCTGCATCCGTCTGCAGGCGCAGCCCCCCGCAGCTCCCATTGGCTGCAGTTCCCAGCCAATGGGCTGGGAGTCAGAGTCAGCACTCGGGGCGGGGAGACGGAGGCAGCATGCTGCCTGGCTGCACCTCCTCTCCGCCAGCAATAGCAGGGACGGGGAGCTGTGCCACCCGAGGTGAGCACCCCCCACACCACAGACCTCAAAATTTTTATGACGGACACTTGTGTCCGTGTACGTACATGTTGCCGACCCCTGAGGCTTTCTCTATGGCCGAATGTGTCCGATTTTGGCAAGCATGCAGCCACAGCTTTCATGATGCCACATGTGTCATTTTGAAAGCGGCAGGCACATTGCTCTCAAATCTTCGTCAGAACGCACCCTGATTGATTTTCCCAGAAATGAATTCAGAACTGAATCTTCCAGATGGCTTGGTAATTTTCTCTTTCGAGAAAAAGCTACATCCTAGTTCTCAGTACCACATTTCTCCATTAGTTCATCTTCAGCACCTGACTGAAGCCATTTATTTTGTTGCTTCTTAAATCAGAGAAACTCTTTCAGCCCCTCTATTGGATCAATGCAGTCAGTAATGGACAGAGTTACGCTCTGCAATCCTTTAGTAGCAAAGTCACTCATTTCAAAATATTTCCCCAAAGTTACTAATAAAAACAAGAACTTTTTATTTTGAATTTGTTGGAGAAGAGACTGAGCCTCCATTTTTATTTGTCCACCACTGTGACCCTGCACCCCATATTCTTCATAAAAATATTGTTATAATATGAATATGGCATAATTAAGATATGTTTTATGCAAGACGGGTTATGTGAGGAATCATTGGAAAGGTTATGATTTGCTGAATGTGTTTGTCCAATTTGTATGCATGTTTCAGTTCTGTATCTGAAGTTAGGAATATTGACTATGTAACAATTACAATTTTTTGCGTACTTGGGGGAACACCCACCAGACAGTAGACAATGAGCCTGAATAGGATCTTAAAAGCATATATTAAGGGTACGTCTACACTACGGGATTACTCCGAATTTACGGAATTCGATTTTTTGAAACCGATTGTATAAATTCGATTGTACGCGGCCACAGTAAGCGGATTAATTCGGCGGTGCGCGTCCATGTACTAAGACTAGCGTCGAATTCCAGAGCATTGCACTGTGGGTAGCTATCCCATAGTTCCCGCAGTCCCCCCCGCCCATTGGAATTATGGGTCGAGATCCCAATGCCTGATGGGACAAAAAATATTGTCGCGGGCGGTTCTGGGAACATCCTCCCCCTCCCTCCATGAAAACAACGGCAGACAACCATTTCGCGCCTTTTTTCCTTGGTGAACTGAGCAGACGCCATACCTCGGCAAGGATGGATCCCGCTCAGCTCAAGTTTGCAGTCATGAACATTGTAAACACCTCGCGCATTATAGTGCAGTTTATGCTGAACCAGGACCAGAAAAGCCAGGCGAGGAGGAGGCGGCTACGGCAGCGCGGCGACGAGAGTGATGCGGACATGGACATGGACACAGAATTGTCTCGCGCCACGGGCCCCGGCGCTTTGGAGATCATGTTGGCAATGGGGCAGCTTCTTGCTGTGGAACGCCGATTCTGGGCCCGGGAAACAAGCACTGACTGGTGGGACCGCATAGTGCTGCAGGTGTGGGACGATTCCCAGTGGCTGCGAAACTTTCGCATGCGTAAGGGCACTTTCCTGGAACTTTGTGACTTGCTTTCCCCTGCCCTGACGCGCCAGAACACCAAGATGAGAGCAGCCCTCACAGTTGAGAAGCGAGTGGCGATAGCCCTGTGGAAGCTTGCAACACCGGACAGCTACCGGTCAGTCGGTAATCAGTTCGGAGTGGGAAAATCTACCGTGGGGGCTGCTGTCATGCAAGTAGCCAAAGCAATCGTTGAGCTGCTGCTAAAAAAGGTAGTGACGCTGGGAGATGTGCAGCTCATTGTGGATGGCTTTGCTGCAATGGGATTCCCTAACTGTGGTGGGGCGATAGATGGAACCCATATCCCGATCTTGGCACCGGAGCACCAGGGCAGCCAGTACATAAACCGCAAGGGGTACTTTTCTATGGTGCTGCAAGCAATGGTGGATCACAAGGGACGTTTCACCAACATCAACGTGGGATGGCCGGGAAGGGTTCATGACGCCCGCGTCTTCAGGAACACTAGTCTGTTTAAACGGCTGCAACAAGGGATTTACTTTCCAGACCGGAAAATTACCATTGGGGATGTTGAGATGCCCATCGTTATCCTTGGGGACCCAGCCTACCCCTTAATGCCGTGGCTCATGAAGCCATACACAGGCAGCCTGGACAGTAGTCAGGAGCGGTTCAACTACAGGCTGAGCAAGTGCAGGATGGTGGTAGAGTGTGCCTTTGGACGTTTAAAAGGTCGCTGGCGCTCGTTACTGACTCGCTCGGACCTCAGCCAAACCAACATCCCCATTGCTATTGCAGCTTGCTGTGTGCTCCACAATCTCTGTGAGAGCAAGGGGGAGACCTTTATGGCGGGGTGGGAGGCTGAGGCAAACCGCCTGGCCGCTGATTACGCGCAGCCAGACACCAGGGCGATTAGAAGAGCACACCGGGAAGCGGTGCGCATCAGAGAAGCTCTGAAAACAAGTTTCATTGCTGGCCAGGCTCCTGTGTGAAAGTTATGTTTGTTTGTCCCTGTTGAAAACCCGCCCCCTTGATTCACTCATTCCCTGTAAGCAACCCACCCTTCCCCCTTCCCCCTTCGATCCCAGTTTGATTTGAAAAAAATAAAGTCAGTTTCGTTTACAACTCAAGAACTTTTTATTAACGGGTGGTAATGAACATAGGGAGAGAAATAACCAGGTAGTCCGGGTGGGGTTTGGGAGGAGGGTAGGAGTGAAGGAACAGGGCAGGAAAAACATTCAAAATAATGAGAGCCTTTTGCTTGGGCTCTCTAATGGGGTGGAGTGGCAGGGTGCACGGAGCCTCCCCCCCCGCGTTCTTACACGTCGGGGTGAGGAGGCTACGGGACTTGGGGAGGGGGGAGGGCGGTTATAGAGGGGCTGCAGCGGCACTCGGTAATCCTGCAGCTGCCGTTCCTGGAGCTCCACCAGACGCCGGAGCATGTCTGTCTGCTCACGCAGCAGCCCCAGCGTTGCATCCCGCCACTTCTCGTCTCGGGCGTCCCTCCTCTCCTCACGTTCGTCCCTTCTCTCCTCACGTTGGTCCCTTTTCTCCTCCCGTTGGTCCCTCATGTCCTCCCGTTGGTCCCTCTTCTCCTCACGGTCACTGGCCTCTTTCCGGAATTTTAATACAGTGTCCTTCCAGTCATTGAAATTAGCTCTCTCATCCCGGGTCGATTGCATAATTTCCGAGAACATGTCGTCTCGCGTGCGTCTCTTTCGCCGCCTTATCTGGGAGAGCCTTCGGGCCGGGGGCGGGAGGATTGAAAAATTTGCAGCTGCAGGAGGAGGGAAAAAAAGGGAGAGAAGTATGTAAAAAGATACATTTTATAGAACAATGCTTATACTCTTTCACGGTGAACACTTTTCACATTACATAGCAATGTACAAGGTCGCATTTTGCATCTTATATTGAGTGCCCGCGGCTTTGGTGTTAGAGATCACAGCAGACGCAGGGCCGGGCAACAGAATTCGGCTTGTATGCAGCCATGGTAAGCCATTGTCCTGCGGCTTCTGCATTAAATCAGCGCCCTCCTTTCCCATAGCAAGCAAAGCCCTTTACGTGCTGCGGTTTTCCTGTTACCGTGCAGCATCAGATAACATAATAACCCCCACCCACCACCCATTCAATTCTGTGGGATGATCGGTTGACCCCCTCCCCCCACCACGTGGCTGGTATCATGGAAGATCCATGCAGATAACAAACTAGCCCCCCCATCCACTTCTGTGGGATGATCGCGTTACCCCTCCCCCCACCGCGTGGCTGGTATCAGGGAAGACCCCTGCTAGCCAAACGCGAAAACCTCAGCGCCATTGTCCACCCACTCCCCCCCGCCCGCTTGGCTAACTGCAGGGAAAGATTTCTTTTCAGCTACAGGCAAACAGCCCAGTAGGAACGGGGCCACCTCTGTCCCCTTAATTACATTCCCGTATTTCAAACAGGTTACCCTGAACGATATCACTCTCCTGAGGATAACACAGCAAGATAAAGAACGGATGTTGCTTGAATGCCAGCAAACACCGGGACCATACGCTGCCAAGCTTTGTCAAGCAATGATACCGGATTACTTGCTGCTAGCATGGCGCGGTCAAGTGTCCTACCATGGAGGACGGAATAAGGCTGCCCTGCCCAGAAACCTTCTGGAAAAGCTTTTGGAGTACCTCCAGGAGAGTTTCATGGAGATGTCCCTGGAGGATTTCAACTCCATCCCCAGACACGTTAACAGACTTTTCCAGTAGCTGTACTGGCCGCGAATGCATCCCAAGTCCCCAGGGCAAATTAATCATTAAACAAATACTTGTTTTAAACCATGTTTGATATATTTGAAAAGGTACACTCACCAGAGGTCCCTTCCAGGGGGTCTGCGATGCCGCCTTGGGAGGGTTCGGAGGGCACTTCGGTCAGGGTCAGAAACAGCTCCTGGCTGTCGGGGAGAATGGAGTGCTGTGTGCTCTCCACAAGTTCGTCCTCCTCCTCCTCCTCCTCTTCCCCGTCCGCAGATTCGTCATTCAAGGATGAGATTAACCCCTCCTCGGAGTCCACGGTCAGGGGTGGGGTAGTGGTGGCGGCCCCCCCGAGAATTGCATGCAGCTCCTCGTAGAAGCGGCATGTCTGCGGCTCTGCCCCGGACCGTCCGTTTGCCTCCTTGGTTTTCTGATAGGCCTGTCGGAGCTCCTTCACCTTAATACGGCACTGATAGGAGTCCCGATTGTGGCCTCTCTCCATCATGCCCTTGGAGATCTTGTCGAAAATTTTTGCATTCCGTCTCTTGGAACGCAGTTCTGCGAGCACGGAATCCTCTCCCCATATAGCGATCAGATCCAGTATCTCGCGTGTGGTCCATGCTGGTGCTCGTTTGCGGTTCTCGGACTGCATGGCTACCTGTGCTGTTCAGCTCTGTGTGGTCACCTGTGCTCACCAGGCTGGGCTAACAGGAAATGAAATTCAAAAGTTCGCGGGGCTTTTCCTGTCCAACTGCCCAGAGCATCCGAGTTTAGATTGCTGTCCAGAGCGGTCACAATGGTGCACTGTGGGATAGCTCCCGGAGGCCAATACCATCGAATGTCGTCCACACTAACCCTAATTCGAACCAGCAATGTCGATTTCAGCGCTACTCCCCTCGTCGGATAGGAGTACAGAAACCGATTTTAAGAGCCCTTTAAATCGAATTAAATGGCCTTGTTGTGTGGACAGGTACAAGGTTAATTCGCTATAACGCTGCTAAATTCGAACTAAAATCGTAGTGTAGACCAGGCCAGAGAAACAGAAACACAAACCCTAATAGCACAAGTATACACATTAAAGTACTCAATACTGTAATACTGTAGTGTCATACACAGTGGTGCAAGAAGACATCAAAATTTAAAGGGGCATTCCCTTTCAGGAGCACTATTTTTTATCATTTTAGTTTTCATCGGAACATGTTTGAAGTAATAAAAGGATATTTAAAAAAAAACAACAATTCAAACAAAAATGAAAGAAAATGTAAGGAAAGGGGATTTCTGGCCGGAGCAAAGATACAGGAGCATGGAAACAGCAGTGCAGAGAACGGGTTTTTATTGTACGACACACAAATTATACAGCCGCACAGTGGGGGGAAGGGCTGCAGCGCCGACACGTTCTGCCGTCTGCTCTCTCACTCACCCTCAGTCCCAACTCCAAAACTAAACTTAAACTGTGGCTGCAGCCTCCACCCCACACCTAAATATTCTAACCCCACGTGGTAACCACTGACCCAACCCCCCAGTCAGTTCCTACCTATCCCCATAGCAACTAGCCCTAACTGACATCAACACAACCCAATACACAACACAACACATACAAGGGACTTATTTTAGCAAAGGACCCTCCCGCAATTAGATACATATGCCAGCGCACTCTTCCGATATCCTTATGTGGATAACAAGAGGAACTAGTCCATGGACGACTAGTCTTGTGCAGCTGCCCTAAAACACTGCCTGAAGTGCATACTGGGATGGCTACGACACCTGGCACATTACACAAAATAGTCCATGACAATGGTTAATTTACAAAAACAGTATTTATTATTCATTCTTGAAAATGTGTCTTTCCAGTATGGTGTACCGGCAATAAATGCCTTAATGGTACGGCATACCTGACCGTACTGGCTTACTAGCACCACTGGTCATACAGTTAGAGGTGGCTTAAGTGATTACGTTCTACATGTGGTGATCAATCACATGTAGACGCTGACAGCAATTCTGATTAAACACTTAACTTTATACATGGCAACAAACACATGTAACCCTTCTGCCAGGTGGAGTCGGCAGCAACCGGGGCCGGGTTCAATATCTAGGAGTCCCTTTTCAACAATACAACACAGAACTGGCTCGAGCCTCCACCCAGTAACCTGGGAAAATTACACACCATTCTGGGGACCTCTAAGAGGCAATGCTTCCTCTCTCGCAAGCACAGAGTCTGAGCGTAGAAAAGAAACTTTTAATGAAAGCAGGGAAGTCAGCTGACATTAATTAGGAAAAATGCCACAAGCAGGATTCATAAACACAACACTGTGAGCAGAACACCACCCCAGAGTGCATGGGGCAAAGTCTTCTGCCTCAGGTTCTTGAGTTCTACAACCAAAAGGTCCTTTACCATGTTCCTCTCTGCTCCCTCACTACACCCCACTCACAGTGGTTGTCCTTGGTCAGTGAGGACTCCATGGTTCAGAGGTACATCTGTCGGTGTTCACCTCCCACCCAGAGTGGGAGGGAAGAACGCACCTTGCTTGCTCTGACATCTGAGCACTTGATCTGGCATCGTTGTTCCGCTGGCCAGCCACCACTTCGCTCCGCTGGCTGCCCTGCCAGTCGCTGCTCTGCTCTATTCCACCCACCGCTCTGCTCCGCCCACCATCTGTCACCTTCTACCAACACCTGCTTCTTTGCTGTGAGCTCTGTAGGTCAGTCTCTTGAGGTTCCACCCAGTTCTTAGTGATTTTCAGCTCTCAGTGATTGTCAGCTCTTAGTGGGGGAACTGCCTTGATGAAGAAGGCTGGGCTGAAACCATGTCCCATAGCAAGTGATTTCAGCCTTAGTGATCACTTAAGAAAACAAAAAACTCCACATGGAGCCGTAATTAGCTCTATCTTTGAACAGTGGGGAGGAGCAGGTTAAACCATACCTAGGACTCTTTGGTAGAGTCCACACCTCGCAGCGGGGACACTTGTTCCCACCCCTTCTTACTTTCATAGGGGTCTGGCATTCGAGCCCCCAGCTTAGTGAGTTCATTTCAGTTGAGCGTGACCCCCTCAAACAGGAGAGGCTAAGCACAATTCTGCTGCTCTTTACTCATACAATAAAGATAACACTGATAACAACATTTCACTACCCCTGCATTCAGTACTAAAGTGATTTGTAACCCAACACCAGCCAAAGTTTACCAATTTGGCAACACAGCTCTATCTGCTGGATACCTAGGAAGAGTGGGTGTGCTCATGTGAATAGAGTCTGCTCCTGAAGCCTTTCCTCTCCCCAGCTAGCCATCCATCAGGGGAGAGATTATTCAGACTCTGGTTACATATACATACACAGACATCCAACTTTATTATCCCAAACATACACATTCAACCCCCCATTCTCTATATCTTATACTATAGTTGACATGCTCACTTTTGTAGTCTTCTTGTCCTCTTGTCTGTCAGAAGGGGTCTTTCTGCTCTGTTTGTTGTCGTTCTGCTGCTTCTCGGCTGCTGCAGCTACTGCCACTGGTTTCTTGGTCCATTGCAAAACCTAACCCTCTTCCACCCTCTTCAGTGATTTCACTTTTTCTTCCGATCTTCTTCTCCTGCTCCTGACCCCAACTCTTCTGACTTTTGCTGACTTCATCCTTCTACTCCAGGCCTCTTCCTTCTGCTGATCCAAGCCTGTCAGCTCTCTGCCTTATATACGTTTTTTGGCCTATTCTGGTTGGTTATTCCCTCAATCCTCATCATTAGCATACCTTTCTTCCAATCATCTTTAAACCCTCTCTGACTGGTCCATTCTTATAAACCAACCATAGCTGCTAGATCTGTCAATCAGAGTCGAACCTAACGGTAAACTTGTGCCTTGCCTGACTGACCCCTCCCTTCAGGTTTTGTAGTGACCTTTGTCTAACCTCAGCCTGCATGCTTGCCATAGGCCGGATTGCTCCAAGACTGCCATCTTAAGGTATTTGGCTGTGATCACCTCAGTGTGTTGTGCTGAGGGGAATGTGTGTGTGCCTGAGTGTATGAGTGTGCTGTCTCTTTAAGAAAGCACTCAGGGTCAGGAACCTGAAGTCTTGTGTTCAGTCACAATCAGCCACCAGCAGCTCCGGACACAGAGGCAGCAGCACACACACAGATTCCCCCTGTCCCGTCACCCCAGCTCAATGAAAATCGGGTGAGGAGGATGCCCCGACATCAGCCCCCCCGACCCAGCAGACAGGAGGACGCTCCCAGTACGGAGTGGCCAGGGGCGGCTCCAGGGAGGAAGCAGGCAGGGGACAGGAACAGCAGAGGTTGCACACGTGGAGCAGGGGGCAGGAGGGGAACCCCTGTTCCGGAGGGGTCACCTGGCTCAGAAGGCTGGTCGTCCAACTGCCCCCTAGAGCTTGGGTCTCTCCCCACCACTCCCTCTCCAACGCTGCTGCTCACCTGCCTGCCTGCTGCCTCCTTCAGCCCAGCTGGCCCTCAGCAGGTCAGGTGGGAATCCAAACCCTGTGCACAGTGTCCTCTTTGGCAGGCCGCCCTGGGCGGGGGCCCGGACAGCCCACCCCAAAGGCTGGCCCTTGACAGCAATTCTTAACTTATATGTTAAGTTTTACATAAGAAAATTACAATTAACCATTCATTCACATACTCACGCATACTAATACTAAACTATACTTTATGCTAACTATAATTAGAATTAACAGGCTTACACTATCTGTTGATTCTGTTGTGTTGTCACAAATGTTGCTGCTTGCTGAAGTGTCTTTTCTCAGCAGTGCTCTCCTTAGGATTCTAATCCGTTACTCTCTCTCTGTCTCTCTCTCTCTCTGGAACTCTTTGATCCTCTTAGCAACTCTTCTGTCTTCTTGGTGAGTCCTTTCCAGCAGCTCATCTCACTGGCTCCCAACTGAACAACTGCCTGCCGATCGTTTTCCTTATATACTGTTTTATTTGAGTGTTCTTTTATAGCACTATTCTTAACCCCTGTTGAGCATGCTCACTAACACACATTTAGGGTTGCCAACCCTCCAGGATTGCCCTGGAGTCTCCAGGAATTAAAGATTAATCTTTAATTAAAGATTATGTCATGTGATTAAATCTCCAGGAATTCGTCCAATCAAAATTGGCAACCCTACACACATTACCTCATCTTCAGACTGCACATGCTCATTGCTATACATTATCTCATTCTGCACATGCTCACTCACATTTTTTACTTCAGAGCCATGATTACCTCATCTGACCCTACTGCTCATGCTTCAGGCCATTTATTTCGTGGCCATACCTCATTTTATGCAATTTTACTACCGGGCATATGCTCCAAATTTGTAGCGAGCATGCTCATGATCTACAGCTTCCATTGTAGGGTGGAGTTACTCCTGCATATTCAGAATAGAGACTAGGCACACAAGATGAAGGCTAGAAAATTTCTCCAGTATCAATGGCAGCAAATGGAATGTTAGTTCCACTTCTTCCTTTTTTTGTTTTTGGATAGGTTTAATTAGGGGAAGTCCTGCAGAAAGAACTGACTTAATCAGCATCCAAAGATCCCTGCTTTGCTTGTTTCTGCAGTTGCTCCTACCAGCTGGAATCTGGCTGGCTCCTCACTGAAGTTTTTCCCCAAGCCCGCTTGGGGGAAGCCACTACATTGATCCTTGTGTCCCCAGAGGTGTCTCACTTCTACAATCAGTCCTGGGTCCCAGAATACATTCTTTGCCAGCAGTGCTCTGTTCCCACAAGCTCTTGCCAACTGTAAATGTGCAAACATTCTGAGCCACATGAATCTTGGGGCCATTGTATGGTATTGTGAACTCTTTCCAAAAAAACTTCAAACAAAAGTCATTGCCTATCAGCAAAACAGGACCATCAGGCCCGGGGTGCCTTTGTTCGATTCTGCATCCGCCTCCTTCGGGAGATGGATCGCAGCTCCCGCTTCTTCTACGCCCTGGAGAAAAAGAGGGGGTCCAAGAAGCACGTCACCCGCCTCCTGGCGGAGGACGGCACCCCCGTCATGGATCTGGCGGAGATGTGCGAGAGGGCCAGGGCCTTCTACGCAGGCTTTTTCTCCCTGGATCTAACCGATCCTGATGCTTGCAGAGTGCTCTGGGACGGACTCCCGACGGTCAGTGCAAGCGACCGAGACCGGCTAGAGCTGCCTCTCACTCTGCTGGAGTTCTCGGAAGCCCTTCGCCGCATGCCCACCAATAAAAAACAAAAACAAGACAGGGTAGTACTGGTCCCAGAGTAAGCCAGGTGTAATTGGAGTGGGGGCCCAGTCCTTGGGAAGAACCCTAGTTTCCCCCTCCTGGAAAATGCTAGTTCTTTTTATCACACCTCTTGTAGCAAAAGTTATTTCTGTGCTGACCACTGCTCTCCTTGAACTGGTCTGAGAAGTCACAGGAGATGATGTGAGGACGTGCTCCTCTCTGCAGGGCTCAGCAGACCTGCTTGCCCTGCAGCTCCTGCACATCATCCTTGCATCAGAAGGCTACTAGCCAGCCTCTAACTGGTGGATCCACTGAACCTGCACCAGCAGCCTGAGCCTTTCACCCACCTGCCCCAGGGTAAGTCTGGGTTGCTATCCACTTTCCTGCAAAAGGACTTGAGGTTGTATCCTTGTGCAGTAGCCTGTATGGGGCTGCAGACCTTGGTTAGGCCTTGGAATTACATAGGCCTGCAAAATCTTAGATGTAAGTAAGATAGTTAGGCCTGAGAAGGATGAAGGATAGGCTGCTTGGGATTTAATCATAAAAAAGGTGGGGAAGCTGTTGCTACCTCCCTATTTTTACTACTACCAGGCTATGTTGCTTTATTTGTGGATTAAAATTCATGAGGTGCAGTGACTTGCGAGAGTCTTGCTGTGAATTGAGTGTTTGGGACTTGTGTGCAAACTGCTGGCTATTAATACTTAATTGTGCATTGAGGATACCAGATGTTCAATATGCATGTTTTATAAATTAAACTCGAACAGTGTGTTTTTCTAAATGGCTATCTGTTTTCCGATCTCCTTAGATCTTAGTGGTTTTTTTGTCCTTTAAACTCCTCATTATGACATGCTCTCCACTTAATATATCCTCTCTAAATAGCTTGCTTCCTGCAATTCAGCAGGTATAAACAGAGAATAATTTATTAAGGAAGTAATTGAGATTATAGATTTTTTTGGAACTCTCTTCACTGAAAAATATATGTAAGAGGTCAAAGCTATGCTCTAGAATTATATTATAGGAAACTGGTCAAAATTGAGTCAAATTTTTGAGATAAGGAAACTGGTGCTGCTGGGTAAGATGTTTCAATTAAAGGGTCTGTCTCATTCAAAGTTCTGAAGATTTTCTACTCCCTTTCCTTTATGTATATTGTAGGATTAAATAGGTATGTAGAGGATTAAATTAGCTTGGGGGAAAAATATGGTTTGCAGTTAGCAGTCGGAAGGCCTTTGAAAGATGGTATGCTTGATTGGAACACTGGGCTTGGGATGTGGCCTACTTGGAGAAACTGGACCTGAAAGATAACTGATAAGGTAAGAGGAAAAGTTATTGGGGAAAAAAGGCCGCAATTATCAAGGACAGTTCTAACTAGTTCGAACAATAGGAAGGATTATGCATGTTGCACCAGTATGACCCAAACCAACCAAAACCTGTTTTTTAGCTAAGATAGCAACAATAAATCTGACATCACTTGTTCGTTACACTGTAGAAAAGAACCAGGCTTGTTACAGGTATTTATCAGATCCTACCTGATCATACTGCAGTCAGGTTAAGAAGGTTATCTCTCAAACTGATCCTTTTGTGAACATTTTGATCAAATGCGCATCTGCTGTTCTGGTACTGGAAGGTCCAGGGCACCATGGACACCTTCCATCTGTATGTCCCCAATGTCCAACAGCCTAAGTGTGTCATCACAGGCTTGTTTTTCTTCCAGGAGATCTGGGAATGTTGGTGGAACAAGCTCATTATCCCAAGCTGGTCTCATTGTTGGTATGGGTGTGCCAGCAACAGGCCTAAATGCTACTTCCATGCAGCTCCCCCTCTTTTTCCATCCAGGTCCTTCCAGCAAATCCATTGCCGGGACCTTATTACCATCCGCCCTCCTCGTAGGAGGGCTAAGGTTGGCTATAAGAATGGGGGGTTGACTCCCTGCTGTACCAATCATAGGAGTCCCCAACCACCCCCAGTTCATTCCTTTAAAGCCAGAATCTGGTCTCCAATCTAGGGTACACCATGGTAGTGTCCTCCTCTTCAGACTCACTCTCATATGCACTAAATAGGGGTAGGTTAGCCCCAGGGGACCTACTGCACATGTTGGGTGGTGGATTTGGTCTAGCACCTCTTTTCCGTCCAGGTACCATATCATGGTCCATTCCATAAGAGGTGCCTACCTGTTCCCCCACAGATAATAAGAGGTTTCTATGTAATGTATTTATTTGCCCTGGCCCCATCTCAGGTTTAATCTTGTAGACTGGCAGATCTTCCAGCTTTTTCACCAGCAGGTAAGATACTGTCTTCCATCTGTCAGCAATCTTCTGTTTGCCAGCAACACCCAAATTTCGCAGCAGAACTCCGTTCCCTGGCTGGAGATCCTGCAAATACACCCTAGCATCATATCAGTGCTTGTTACGATCTGAGTTCTTGTGGGCAGCAGCCGTAGCTTAGCGATAAGCATCCAGCAGCTTTTCTCTTAGTCGGGAAACATACTGCTGATGCATCTTGTACCTATCTCCATCCTCTGACATGCCAAAGCACAAGTCTATGGGTAATCTTGATTCTTGCCCAAACATCAAGAGATAAGGGGTGACGCCTGTAGCATCATTCTCTGTGGCATTCTAGGCATGCACCAAAAACGCAACATTATGGCTTCAATTGCTTTCTGCTCTGGACATAAAGTCCCCAGCATTTCCAACAGAGTTTGATTAAACCACTCTGGTTTAGGATCACCTTGTGGGTGATAGGCGTTGTCCTGGACTTCTTAATTCCTGAAATCCTCAGTGTTACCCCAAAATTTGGACCCAAGGCACTTCAGTATTGGTCTGCCTATAATTATAAATTGATTTGTTAATTTATTCTTCCCAAATGGGGAGAAAGGTAGTGACCCACCCTAAGGGAATTTCCAGGATATTGCCAGGAAGTTTGCCTCTGACCCGCAGAGGACTCCCCAGAGCAGGTCAATCCTGCTAACCCTTGAAAGGACACGGATACAGCCCTCCGATCAAGAATAGGCACACAAGCAGTAATGCTTCAAAAACAAAGTCTTATTTATTAAGAGAAAGTTAGGTGGTTACAATATATCTAGTAAAGCAAGAAAAGAAAAAGAAAGGGAAAAATTAAAATGTATAGTAGGCAATAAGGCAAAATTGGATAATTTTTTAAAGATCATGCATTTAAATGGTCAGAGACTGTAAAACAAATACCATGTTGCAATATCAACATACACTGAACCTTTCATACATATGCATAAGGCCTATAATACAATAACCTTAGACTCATTACAATGTAAACTACAAGTACCCAATGCATATGCATAAAACAGTGCTACAATATAGCATTAAAGAAACATGAAACAATTAACAATTACCATTCTACAAGCAGTGGCCAGCTGCTCACAAGATGGGGTGGAGCAGTTCTCACTCAGCAGCAGGCATCCAGCTTTATTCACACACACACATACACACACACGCAGTCTTTTAAAATAGACAAAAATCAGACTTACACTCCTTCTTTCACTCCCTCTGATCATGATGGTCCTTCGGCTCTGACTATTCTATTGCTGTTCATGATCTTCTCCCTCTGCTACTGCTGGTCTATTGCTGATCTTCACCTTCTGATCTCCTTTCTTCTCGGTTCTCTCTCCAACCACACACACTAGCTTGCCAACTGTCTCCTTATATTCAGTTTTCTGGCCTCTCTGATTGGTTGACCATTCAAGCTGCCTGTTCCCTGCGTGGGTGGCAACTCATTCAGCCAATCAGCTTCATGCTGACATCATAGCTCAGGGGTGGCCAACCTGAGCCTGAGAAGGAGCCAGAATTTACCAATGTACATTGCCAAAGAGCCACAGTAACACATCAGCAGCCCCCCTGTCAGCTCCCCCTCCCCCCCCGCAGTGTCTCCCACCTGCCAGCAGCACCACCGATCAGCACCTAACCTTCCATCCCTGCGCCTCCTGCCCGCCGTGATCAGCTGTTTTGTGGTGTGCAGGAGGCTGGGGGGGGGGGGGAAGAGGAGGAGCAAGGGTGCAGCAGACTCACAGGAAGGGGCGGGGACCTTGGGGGAAGGAGTGGAGTGGGGCTGGGGCAGAGCCAGGGGTTGAGCAGTGAGCATCCCCCGGCACACTGGAAAGTTGGCACCTATAGCTCCAGCCCAGGAGTTGGCGCCTATGCAAGGAGCTGCATATTAACCTCTGAAGAGCCGCTTGTGGCTCTGGAGCCACAGGTTGGCCACCCCTGTCATAGCTACTCCTCCACCTGTCCCCCTCCCTGCAGGTGTTTTGAGTCATACTCCTGAATTTTGTTCGACCTTTATTCCTTGCATGCTATTGGTCAATTTAGTCTGTGTCCTCCATCTTGGGAATTCCTAATAGAAAGTTAATGTGTCCACCATTTTATAACTTACCTAAAGCATCTAGCCTAAAACTAACTACTGTCCCCTACAAACTAAAGCACTCTAAATTACTCACAATGTTCCCCCCCTCCCCCGCTGTCAGTATCCCTATCCAGGGTGCTGCAATTTACACAGGCGTCAAGCAAGTGAAAAAAAAACCCTCTGGTAACATCAGCACCTCCTTCAGAAGGTGATTCTCAAAGTCCCGTCCCTGGTCAGAGAGTATCCGAGCCAGGAATCCATACACCGTGAAAAGTATTTCTCCCACAACACTCGAGCAATGGTGGTGGCCTTCTGGCCCCATGTGGGTTTTGCCTGCGCATACCGTGTAAAATGGTCAGTTACTACTAAAAGGTTCCCAACATTCCTCCTGTCCACTTCTAAAGACAAGAAATCAAGGCATACCAGCTCCAAAGGTTTGCTGCTGGTGATATTCTTCAGATACGCCACTCTAGTGGGCAGAGTTTTTTCTTTGAACACATCGAGCGCATGACTCATATTTCTTGCAAACGTCCTCAGCCATCTGGGGCCAATAGAACTACTACGAATAAGTTCCAGGGTTCTCTCCACTCCCTAATGTCCAAAGTCGTCATGCAGGGCCCTCATGGCCAGGGCTCTGTACTCTTTTGGTAGCACTAGTTGCGTTCGTTGATTTTGTAAAGGATGTGCTGTGATTCAATGTAGCGCTCACCATATCAGTTTTAGTTTTCTCCATTTCCCTCAACAGAAGTTTACCCTCAGAGGTAGATGGAATAATTGCAGCAGGATTTCGCCACTCCCTTTTTGCAAGTTGTGTGTCACAAATGTCAGTATCTCGCAGTTGGGCTTTTTGACAGTTGGCAGCATTGCAGGGCAACAGAGATTGGTCCAACACAATATAGTTCACTGAGGCAGGTGGCACACTTTCAGGGGGTAGGCCCAGAGTTTCTGCAACACAACCATAAAGACTCTTCTGGGCCTCTGGCTCTTGACAACTCCCACTGCAAATAGCTCTCACTCCATCCATTGGAATCACAGCAACGTCTGATGCCTGCAGATGCTAGGACAATGCATTCACATCTAAATTACTTCTCCCTGATCGGTACTGAATGCTGAACTCGTAGCTAGCCAAGGTGGCACCCATCGCTGCCCTGTGGTATCCAGCTTAGCACTTATTAGCATGTAAGTCAGCAGATTGTCTGTCCACACTTGAAACTGAGCACCATACAAGTAGTCACAAAACTTCTCAGTGATGGCCCATTTCACAGGATGGGGTAGCAATTCTCAGTATCAGACAACCCTCAGCTGGCAAAGGCCACAGGTTTACGTTTGCCTTCGACTTCCTGATATAGGACCGCTCCTAAACCTTCCAAACTGGCATCTTATATAAGGATAAATGGCTTGCTTGGGTCAGCAAAGACTAGGACTGAAACATGAGTAAGGCAGTTAATGATTTCTCAAAAAGCCCTTTCACGTTTCTCGTCCCATCATGCTCTAAAGGGCTCTAAGCGACCATAGTGTCTCTGTTTAGGAGGTCTTGGGACCTCCCCTTACTCTTGGTCTTAGATTTGTCCTTCTGGATGGGTATCCCATCAAGGAGTATCATTGAGAGACTTCATGATGATAGCATAATTCTTCACAAACCTGCAATAGTAGTCACTAAATCTGAGAAAAGTCTTAAGCTTTCTGTAATTACTTGGGCACAGCCATGTAATGAGTGCTTCTATTTTATCCGGATCAGTACTCACACCCTCTTGGGACACGATGTGACCCACATACTTCACTGATGTTCTGCAAAACTGGCATTTATCAATTGAAAGCTTCAGTCCATAGGCCTCCAACCTGTCAAGAACTTTAAGAAATCTTTCTTCATGTTCCCTCAAGGTTCTTCCAAATACATTCAGGTCATCCAAATAAACTAAGACTTGCAGTAAGTTCATGGCTCCCACAACTTTCTCCATAAGATGTTGAAATGTGGCAGGTGCTCCAGAAATCCCTTGAGGCATGCATTCAAACTGATAAAACCCTAATTGGGCAGATGAAGGCTGTCTTCTCCTTATCTTCTGCTCCCAGCGGGATCTGGTAGTATCCACTTTGGAGATCCAATACTGAGAACCACTGGCTCCCCAGCAAACAATCCAAGGCATCTTGTACTCGAGGCATGGTGTACTGGTCAACTACAGTGCGGCTGTTAAGGTGCGGTAGTCAATACACAGATTTTCCCATTCTTTTTATGGATCATCACACTGGGTGAGGCGTACGGCCTGCCAGACTCTGTAATTTTGCAATTCACAATCAGCTCTTGAAGATGATGTTGCACATCTTCCATCTCTGAGAGAGCAATCTTCCTAGATCTCTCCCTAAAGGGTCAAGAGTCTTGTAGTCTGATGTGTTTCACTCCTTTTGCACATCCCACATCCCACTCAGGCAGTGAGAATACCTTGGATCTTTCAGAAAATTTCTTCCTCAGGCGATCCTTCCACTCCTCAGACAATGGTGAATCTCCGATGTCAAACTTTGCAGGATCTATTGCCAGAACTTCAGTTTCACACTGGGGTCTCACAATGGTTTTGGACTCAAAGAGGTCTGCTATCTTCTGCCCTTGCTTCACAACAACATCATGGCTTGTTTCATTAGCTGTTACGCCAAAATTTGGACCCAAGGCACTCCAATATTGGCTTCCCTATAACCATAAATTGATCCTCAATTTATTCTGCTAAGATTATCACAATAGAATGTAAAATTACGTTAAAGAATCCTGTTGCTGTGGGAGACCATCCCCGAAACACTTCCTACCAACTATGTTTGGTGTCACTTTTTATATGCTCAATCACTTGTTCCATTTGTTTAGTAGAGTGGTGAACAGTAATCATAACCCTTTTGGCATTTTTCTGAGCTTTTTGTAATTGTTTTTGCAATTCAGGATGATCCATTAATTGCTTAATCAAACTGGACCACAGAGATAGTGGTAATCCTGAAATACATAGGTATATATTTTTAAATAAGCCAATAAGTCATCTTTTTTCAGCCCTGAGCTTCAATATATGTTAGGGAATTTCGTGTTTAGTATTTGTAGAAATAAAGATGTTGTAAGAATAACACACATTGAAACTCAGAATGTTTTAAAATCTTTATTGCTTTATTATTTTTATTACTTTTTCCAGAAACTTGCAATTACTTTACAAATAAAAATATTTGAAACTTTCTTTGATTTTTTTAATTTGTTTTGGTTTGGGTTTTCCTGTCTTTTTAAACTATGGGCTAGCTCAGTGGTTCTGAAACTTTAGCAACCCGAGGACCCCCATTTTGATGTAATTTTTTTCGCCAACCCCCTAGCCTCCCGCTTAGCCCCAGGCCCTGCCCCCATTTCACCCCCTCCACCCCTTTCCCCAAGAACAGCTGTTCCCCGGCATGCAGGAGGTGCTGGGAGGGAGGGGGAGGAGTTCCGGGAGGGAGGGCTAGCTGAAGCACTTAGTGACAAAAGCCTGCATCTAAAATGAAAACTCGGCCAAAATTTTCAAACTTAGCTGATTAAAGCAAAACTTAACTATACTCAGTCACCTGAATAAAAAGTGTTTTGATTTTCAGAGGTGTTAAGTCCTGAACCTCATTTGGATTTCAATGAGAGTTGAGGATGCTCATTGCCTTGCAAGATCAAATCCTCAGCCAAAAGGCTCTGGGAGGACCGATCAGAGTGGGGTGGAATCATGTCTAAAGACAACAGATTCCTGTAATAAAACTGAAAATAATTAAATCATTCAATAATTTATTTATTAAATGAGTACCAAATGCATTTAAAACATGGAATATATGGTATGTAAATGATATACATTGTCAACGGTTTACTGAAGACTCACGAGCTACAGCACTTCGCCGTTTTGGTTATTACAGTCTCTCTGGATATCCCAAAACTAGCTCAAGCACAGAAGAGTAATATCTGATAAGTGACGGAACTACTTCCTGTAGCCAATGATTTCAGTTTATTGTTCATTTATTGTGTGATGTTATAATTAACTAACATGTTATGTCATATATAATAATTGTATGCTAAATAGAGTTAAATTGTAGGATTATGGAAGTATAAGATTGATCAGTATGTAGAGGGAATAATCATGTATTAGGTATCTAAGTAAGTAGGGTTGAAATGCAAGGCCTGTAGGCTGAGGCCTGCAAGATTTTAATTTAGCTATTTCAGCCCTTGGAGATAAGAAATGCTGACATAAGTAAGTGACCGAAGAATAACCCGATGCCCTAAGATTATGAGAAAAGGTGTACTAATGGGTGATATTGTGAAAAATTAATAGTAAGAGTATTTTTTGCTTGCAAGATACCCGGTAGACAGATTTTTCTAACACATGCCCTAACCATAGGGTACACAATGCGCATAAATGCTAATGCAGTATAGTCAGAATCGCATTATAAAAAGAGGCTGCACAGAGTGGGAAAATTGAGCTCCTTGTGGGAAACTCCATCAGGACCATCCCTCTACTGATGATCAATCCATGAGAGACCCATCGGAGAGCCTAACACTCTCTAGGAGGATGTGAGTATAACTATGTTTGTAACTTGTTCATAGGTCTGTATAGAATTTCTATATGCTTGGGTAATCATAACTTTAATTGTAACTTTA